>QARZ01040228.1:435-40191 GCA_013407115.1 Glycine latifolia | reverse complement strand
TATTAATATATACAAATTTCATCACCGCATGCGTACCACATGTGCATGGAAGGCGGCTCTACGTGTCATCCAGCATCGTGTCACAGTAAAGTACCATTGCATATATTCGCTGTTGATAGATAAATAACCATCTCTCCGCATCGGAAGAAGATCCTGTAACACTAGGGCATCTCTGTCATCCCACTGTGCAATGAAGAAACGATTTCGGTGGCTCTAGTCGACATCCGTCTTGCCGATAACACTGATGGTCAGCAGCTCACTACAGTTAATCGGATCGGAGGGTATATGCTGGTCATACCCGAACTGCCTAAAACTCTGTCCGGCTGCTGGTACACGACATTCTCATAGCAAATCATAGGACAGACCGCCAACCATCGTCTAGCCATCTCAACATCTGGTGGATGAACCATATCCCCAATATCGTATGGCCTCCAACGAATGTCCATCCTTCGTATGACATCCATGTAATGACGATATCTGCGAATATGGGTAAATCTGGTTTGGCGCGTCTAATAAACATTAAACCTGCAACAAAACAATATTAGCAACAACACAATACTAAGAATTGTAACATAAACCCACAATTTGAATACGTATTTCGGTAAATCTCCTGTTGCATGACATCCTGATCATTCACACACGGAAGGGCTGGAGAGATAGTCGGGAATCTCATCCAAGCCCATAACTGCAACAGTAGTGCACATCCGCCCATGTCACGGCGTGATGCACGTGTGGCCTTGCATAACCCCCTATAATGACATGCAAGCACGGCAGATCCCCAGCTAAACGAACCTATGCGCTCGAAGTCGTCCAAATATAGTAGATATCGAGCTGGCACAAAGCTCGAGGCGGTGTCCACAAACAACATCCCGCCTAAAATGTGCAATATCAACGTGCGGGTGTACCTAATCCGTCCAACCTCAGTGTCGGCATGGACGACATATACATCGAAATGCTCCCGTAGAAAGTGGAGCCCCAACAAACCTCCATGCAAGTCCCAACCCGTGTCAGGTTGAACCCCTAAAAGGTCACCAACTAATTCACGGAAGTTATGGAGTCCATGCTGGCCGGATAGAACCTGACCATGAGTCGACAGCCCTAGCAGATGATGCACATCCTCAAGGGTGATGGTCACCTCACCCATGCTCATGTGGAATGTCCGTGTCTCGAGGCACCATCGCTTAACAAGCGCCGAAACGAGGTGATGGTCTATCTGAAATAATAGACCAAACCACAATTACATACACATTATAATAGAACCATAAAAACATAATACACGCAACGTTTCATACAGCATATGCTTACCTCATGATCGTGCAGACGCGCAACGTGGTAAAAACCCGCCTGTATAAGCCACAGGTGGATATCCTCGGGAATAGCAGAGTGATTGTGTGTGACGGCATGCCTGACATTAATCACACGATCCCGTGCGATCGGATCACTTTGCGCATTCCACACATTAGTGGATATATGTCTATCTTGTAACGTTAACAACATCCGTACAGATGGACCAGGATCAATGACGCTCAACGCATCCTCACCCGCTGGTGGTGCCGGGACATTCTCATCATGATCCATTTTTCACTATGTCTAACCCTATATTCATTTAAAAAATCATTTACTATGCTAATAAATAACAAATAATAATACGGTAATAAATATTTTTTTTTACATCAACTGATACAAAATAATTATTTGTAATAATATTTCATGTTTAATTTTTTTATTACAAAAAATATCAAAATATTATTAAATTAAGTTAAATAAATATGTTCAATTCTTAAATACATATATATTCATATTTTCATATTAATTTGAAACATTATATCAATATTAAAGACTGTATAACTAAACAAATCATACGCTAATATATATTTCTTTATTTACATAAATTGTTACAAAATAATAAATTGTAAAAATACTTTTATGTTTAATTTTTTTAATTAAATATATTTATTTAATTAATTATTTAACTTACATAAACATGTTTAACTATAATTTTAATTATTTTTTTTGTTTTACATATTTCAGATGATCAAATATAAAAAATAATATATATACAATTACAAATTCAAAAAATCACTCCAAATTGAATGTCACTAAATCTAAATATATATTCAAAATTATATTTTTAAAACAATAAATCCTCAAATAATGAAATAAATAATGTTTATTAACGGTTAATTAAAAATGTCAATCACTTATAACATCCAAACAATGACAAACTCAAATAATCATCTACCCTATAAATTATCAATGTTAATTTCAAACTATTGGTCTTCTAACCTAGAGTTTCAACAACATGTCATCTAACCTAATGTTGCAAATAAGATCCTCTAACCTAATGTTTCAAATTTAGAATCTATATATTATATAACAACTAAAATATCAATTAAATATACAGAAATAAAACAAAATAAGCACAACTTACTTATTATTTTGCACAATGACAGAGGGAGAATCTCACAGCAAAAGCAAAAGGGGGTTGCTTTCAAAAATTTGAAAATTTTGAAAGGGAGGGAGAGAATGGAAGGGGGGACCAGGGAATGGGGGGTGGGGGTGGGGTATATATGCTGAGCCACGTGGGCGTACTTCGTTGGCATGGGTAGCGAACTACGTCCCCAGTTGACACGTGGCCGTAACGGCTTTTTTTTTGAATTAGCGTCCACGTAGTTCGCTAGGGGAGCAACGAACTTGGTCACCAGCATCGCGCCACCTCAGCCAACGTAGTTCTCTTCTTTGACCAGCAAACTAGGTCGCGTGGCACTCTGGGAAATAATTTGGCACGCGTGGCATTTGAGTAAATATTTTTAAAAATCGTGGCACGTAGGTCGAGGTCTCATTTTATGATGCCTATTTTTTTTTTCTAATTGAATCTTGCATGATGAGAAAAGTATAGTAGCTCGAGTGAAAAAAATTGGGAGCCAATGAATTCTAGTTGTAGACTTGTTGTAGGTAGGAGATTCTATGATTTTCATGTTTACGAAATAAAAAAGCAATAATGTGGATTGGTGACACCTATACCCCACTTTATGGCACACATCCCTAGTTGTTTGTAGTAGGCACTAGCTACACAAATATAGACATCATCTAAGATTAGGAAGACATACGGAAGCCGAGGTAGCATGAGTCAATTAATCAGTTTTTCTTAACAAAAATTTAAGTAAGTTGAGTCCTAATTTATAAGAATCAAGACATATATATCTCAATGCTCAAAGATCATCTAATAATAATATTTTTGTATAAAAAATGAGATTCAAATTAATATTATTATAAGATATGAATTCGATCTTTTTACATGACTAATCTTTATTTAAAATTTATAAGTTTTATTATCATAGGAATAGCAAAAAATAAATACATATAATTATAGATTTTTTTTGGTTGAACAAATAAAATAAAATAAATAATTTTAAAATTATTTATTTATAATTTAAATTTCAAAAATTCCCAGCCCTATTATTTTCTTTTACTATACTAATTAAATAAGAGTGCATATCTTTTTTAGTACAGAAAAAAAACACATATAAAAGAAAAATACACAAACTATTTAATATAATAAAAACAAAGAGAAATAATATTATTGTAAGGATAAATCATGCTTAACTTATTTCACTTAATTATTTTTATAAACATTACTATTATTTGATGGTTTACATGAAGTATATTAAGTCTACAAAATTTTATATAATTTAAAAAGTATTTAATATTTCATGCATACATTTTATTTTAACATACAATATATATATTTTTGAAAACTTAAGTAAATATTGGGATTAAATACTTTCAAAAATTTATATGCATGATCATGAAAATATTATCACATAATTTAATCATTACTAATCTTACAAAAATCTGGAAATTTCACGTGTGGACTAGACGTAGTCTAGGTGGACTTCAAATTCTGCATGTCTGACGGTGATTCGGCTTTGTTTAGGAAAGAGACCTGCAAAACAAAGGAAAGACACTCTGACGCTCAAGTAAGTACATCAATTTATAAGAGAATAACTGAGTGTGGGAACTCAGTATGAGATATAGAGAATGAGTAACTCGAGTAATGCATTCAAGTATTGTGTATTTAATGTGTATTCGAAGTATGAATTGAGTGAAGATGAAGTCTTTTTAGATAGAACCTGTAAGGCTGTATTTATAGTGTGGAGTATGGGCTTTGGGCCTTTGTTTGTTAGTAATCTGCTGATAAGATAATAGCAGGCAGTTATCTAATTTAAAGATAAGATAATGTGTACCTTATTGATATACTGTTACTTGTAGATAACTTTGTTGAGATATGATATGATTAGGTGGTTGCACTTATTTGAATATCCAAGCATATTTGATATGCTATTAATAAGAAGATAAGTACTGTAGACGTTCACGCTCCTATAGCAGGGCTAACACGGAGGGCGAACACGTGCGTCTAGGTTGACACTTGGAGAGTGAATAAGTACTATTAAATGTGACAGTGCTGATGTGGAGGGTGTCCACGTGTTCGGTGACCCCACAGTGATGGCCACGTGTAATTTTACCATATTTGGACGGTACATAAGCCCTCTAACCTTTGAGCAAATTTATGGGCGAATGAGGGTGAAAGAGCATCGATGGAGAATGTCCGATGTCGTGGTAGTAATATGGTAAATACTATTAGCCCTTGAGCATGGACAATTGATGTCGCATGTCGAGGTCAGTAACTTTCTCATATCATAAACCTGGACAAAGTCTGTCCAGATTGTATGAATACTTGAACCTGGACGAGGTGGTCTGGGTTGTACATGCTGAGCTGTCCAACGTAGACTATTTTGCTTTAGTGGATAAGTCTGAACTTGGTAGGTAAGTAAGGCGTCGATGATGATGATAATTCTGATTAAAATGTGATCGTTTGATGTGATTTTTGAAAACAGGCGTTACGTCCTCATTAATGCCGGCAGTCGTGTGCCGCCCATGCACCATTACCCGTGCACACATGTCAATTGGGGAGTGGACACATTTTGGAGATCGTCCGATAGTGGGTGAATGTGGTCACTCACGACGCGGGCTTCTAGGGGACGTTTCAGAACCACACCAATAACCGTTGAGTCTCACTCTTCTTTATGTAGATGAGATTTCTGCCATTTCTGCTACACCTGTGTCTTTGCTTTCCTGAATATTCTTCTTCACTTTTCCTTTTCTTCTCCTTGCTTAAGCTTTCTCTTGCATAATGTCTGAATCACCATTGTCCAACTCTGACCTGTGTATAAGGGGCAATGACTCAGAAGGTTCTGTTGAATAGCGCGTTATGCGCGATGTGATTTCTGTGGATGACTCTTCGAAGGAAAACTCAAATGGATCGCCTTCTTCCTCTGAGGAAAGGGTGAGTTCTCGTCAGTAGGCAAGGATGGAGGAACCTTTGCCGTTCACCATTATTCCTACCCCTTCTTCGGGGAGGATGAGACAAAATAGCTATGAGGTCATTAGAACTTCCTCCAGTGCATGTCATAGTCCCTATGCTAGATCATCGTCGGCTG
Organism: Glycine latifolia; assembly: GCA_013407115.1. Taxonomy (NCBI): domain Eukaryota; kingdom Viridiplantae; phylum Streptophyta; class Magnoliopsida; order Fabales; family Fabaceae; genus Glycine; species Glycine latifolia. The sequence goes on along the minus strand of QARZ01040228.1, from coordinate 34,690 downwards.
TTTCATCCATTCGTGGCTACTAAGGGGCAAAGGAAGATGTTCTACAGGAAACCTCCATCCCAATGAGGGAGATAAAAATGCAGAAGCTCATCCTCAATATCTCTATTAAAGCGGGTTGGAGATCGTCTCACCAGAGCCATGTGAAGACTGTCTCACCAGAGCCGCCGAGGCATAGGAGTAGATTAACGATTGAGCTACCGTGTGTCAAGAACGATGATAATCGGACACACTCAAAGTAGAGTTTTGTGTTGGAAATAGAGGGAACTTCTTAAAGCTTGAAGCTTAGGACTTGAAGAATGGTTTTGTGCTTTTTCACATGCCTTGGAATGCCTTGGAAGAATTGCAAATCAAATCAAGTGTTAAAGAGTTCAATCTGTTGATCCTTGCATTGCGTGCATTCAATCATTTAATTGCCTAAGTGTTTTAACTAAGAAACAAAGCATGTTTTTACAAAAGAACCAAAGAAACATTGTTTTTGGAAAAATGCAAAATGCACCAGAATAATCGATTACACAACGTATTAATCGATTATTTGCTTCATTTTCAAATCTGGAAAAGCTTTCATGAACACTTTAATCAATTACCAAGTAATGTAATCGATTACATAAGCCTTTTTGAAAAAATGGTTCTACTGGAATAATCGATCCTATGGTCCACCACGTCGGGATTCCATAGGAGTTAGAGTACCAAGAATATTTCTTGGGTTTATCATGCCAAGGGGACCTTGGATTTTTATATATCAAAGATGTTTCCTTGTGGCTTGTATTCCTGCATGAATAGAATTTGTGAGCACTGAAATCATCAAAATAAAGCTTGGAATACCTCATGTTTCCGTAATGGATAAATTGGTGGGTACGAGGTTGACCATGGATGGTTATCAAGCTTTGTGAGTTATCACAAGTTGTTGATAACTATGCTGCTCAAGAATAGACCTTGAGCCTGTTGCTGCAAAACAAACAATTCTATGGTCCGCCATGTCGGGGTTCCATAGTGTGTAATAGTACCAAGAGTATTTTCTTGGATTTAAGAGACTGAGGACGGACCCTGATCTTTGTGTGCCAAGTATGTTGGATATAGGGGGAACAACTTGAAGTTTGAAGCTTAGGACTTGGAAGAATGTTTTGAGCTTTTCACATGCCTTGAAGAATGTAATTCAAGTTGAAGTGTATGAAGAGGCCAATATGTTGATCCTTGCATTGCATGCACTTAATCATTTACATGCTTAAATGTCTTCATCAAAGAATTAAAGCAATTTTTGAAAAGAACTAAAAAGGCAATGTTTTTGGAAAAATGCAAAACTTACTGTTTTAATCTATTACACTACGGTTTAATCGATTATTTGCTTTGATTTTAAATCTGGAAAAGCATTGAAGAACAATTTAATCGATTACCATTTCTTGTAATCGATTACATAGTGTTAAAAGAAAAAAACATGCATTACTGTTTTAATCGATTACCATTTCTTGTAATCGATTACATAAGGTTTTTAGAAAAGCTTGTTTCACTGATTTAATCAATTACCAGTTCTTGTAATCAATTACACAAGGATTTTTAGAAAAACATGGTTCATTGCTTTAATCGATTACCATGATTTGTAATTGATTACACAAGCTGCTTCTGTAATAATTCTTCACTGCTTTAATCGATTACAACTCAGTTTAATCGATTATTCTGATCATTGTTCAAACCCAGAAATCAGCGTGAACACTTTAATCGATTCAGTTGCAATTTAATCGATTACACAAGGCTTTTTAATCGATTATTTGGCGCGTTTAATCAATTACAGTTAGTTACAAAAAGCTTTTATAAATAGGAGTGAGGCTTGGCTTGAGATTTAACTTGAATACTTCAAATTTTCTGAATACACACAAGCCTTCACAAAGTTAGAAAGTGATTTTCTGGGTTAACTAACTTCTTGTCCCACTCTTTAATCTTCATGGGTATTGAATGATTTCTTGGACAAGAGTTTTCAAAGAAGAATAGGAGAGCATGTTCTGAAATTCATTTTGTTCATTCAACTCTGATTGATAAACCACATTCATTCATATTCATTGGATCATCATATTGTTTCTCTCCATTCTCTTTGGTTGTAAATTCGTTTTTGCAATTTTTGTTATTTGGTGCTATTGTAAATTGTTCTTTGAAGCTTGTACTAGAGTGGTGTTCTCTACGGAAGAATAGAGTAGTGTTCTCTGGTTTTTGTTCACTAGAAGTCTAATAGGGTTTTAGATTTCTTTTCTTTATCTAGAGTTGATAAAAAGTGTTTGTAATAAAGCTTGTAAGAACTGAAATTTATAATAGTGGAACTCTAATCTAGTGTTAATTAGAAGAAACTGGATGCAGCTTCTCTTGAGAAGTGAACCAGTATAAATTCTAGTGTTAATTCTCTCTTTCAATCTCTATTAATCATCTTGTTCATTTGTTTTTGGTATTTTTTATCATTTCTCAACAAGTTCTGTTTTGAGCTATTGATTTCTTAAGCTGAGTGATTTGATTGATTAAAAGCATTCTTGGTTTAAAAGTGATTAAGATCCTTACTTTGATTTTATAAAGAAATTTTAAAAGACCAAGTTTTAACCAATTCACTCCCCCTCTTGGTTATTGTGGGTATTCCTATTATTTTCAATTGGTATCAGAGCAGGTTCTTGAGTGTTATTCAAGATCACTATCTTTATTCAAAAAGAAAATGAATACCACACAAATTACCTTCAAGGAGAGTGCCTCCCTCAATCGTCCTCCAATGTTTGAAGGAGAGCACTTCAGTTTTTGGAAAAATAGAATGAAAATCTTTATTCAATCAAATGACCCAGGTGCTTGGAATGCAATAGAAAAAGGTCCTGTGATTCCTATAAAAACTATTGGTAATGATATGATTCCCAAAGGATGGGATGAAATGACAGATGCTGAAAAGAGAGTTGTTCAATATGATTTTAAAGATAAGAATATGATTACTTCTGCACTTTCTTCTGATTTATTCTTTAGAACAGTTAGGTGCAAAAGTGTAAAGGAGATGTGAGAGATGTTGGAGATAACTCATGAAGGTATAGATGAAGTAAGAAGATCAAGGAAGCATGCCTTAATACATGAGTATAAAATGTTCAAGATGAATCCCACAAAAAACATATCTCAGCTTCAAACAAGATTCACTCACATAGTAAATCATCTTCTTGGTCTTGGAAAGATCTTTGATGTTGAAGAGTTGAATATCAAAATCTTAAAGTGTTTCACAAGACCATGACAACCAAAGGTGATCACAATCAAAGAATCAAAAGATCTATCCAAAATGTCCATGGCTGCATTATTTGGTAAGCTTCTTGAGTATGAACTTGAAATGTCACAACTAACCAATGCTGATGATGCAGAAAAGAAACACAAAAGCATAGCCTTGAAAGCTGCATCCTCAAAGGTGGAAAAGGTGGAAGACTCAAGTGAAGAAGATGAAGATGACAACATGAACTTAATTGTCAAAAAGTTTAGCAAATACTTGAGAAGAAACAAGAATAGGAAGTTCACAAAGAACAACAACAACAACAACAAAAGGAATGACAACAACTTCACTTGCTTTGAATGTGGCAAACCTGGCCACATTAAATCTGAATGTTCTATCTTTTTGAAAAAGCAACAAGGTGAAAACAAGATGAAGAAAGAGGGAAAGCCCAAGAAAGCCTATATAGCTTGGGAAGATAATGAATCAACAACTTCTGAATCATCAACTGAAAATGAAGAGCAAATGTGTGTCTCACTTCCACAATTGTATGAAGAAAGGTCACACATCTAATAGGTCACACATCTAATAGGTGCTATGCTAGGAGATTCTATGTGCCAAATGAAGAATGCATTTGGGTGCCAAGAAAAAGGAAAACAGCTAACCCTTATGGACCTAATCTCAATTGGGTACCTTCCTTTGAAAATTGATTTGAATTTTGAAGGTATGTCTAAGAGCAAAATCATCATTATGGTATCTTGATAGTGGATGCTCTAGACATATAACCGATGACATATCAATGTTCACAAATTTGACTCTTAAAGATAGAGGATTTGTCACCTATGGAGATAACAACAAAGGCAAAATAATTGGAGAAAGAAGTATAGGAGACAACTTTAAAACCAAAATTAGAAATGTTCTTTATGTGGAAGGATTAAAGCACAATCTCTTAAGTATAAGTCAACTTTGTGATAAAGGGTTCAAAGTGTCATTTAATGACAATTACTGCATGATATGTGATGGACAAAATGGTGAGGTGATTCACATAGGTAAAAGAAAAGGTAATATCTACTACCTCTCCATAGATCATGCATTCATTCACAACACTTCTTGCTTAATTAGTAAAATTGATGAATCTTGGTTATGGCATAGGAGGGCAAGTCACATTAACAGGCATCATATGAACAAGCTAATTAAAAAGGATTTAGTCATTGGATTACCCAAATTCAAGTTTGAAAAGAACAAATTATGTGATGCTTGTCAAAAGGGGAAACAAACAAAAAATTCTTTTCAAAGTAAAAATGTTGTTTCTACTTCAAGATCCCTTGAATTACTTCACATATATTTGTTTGGTCCTTCTAGAACTTGTGTTTAGGAGGTAATTACTATGAGCTTGTCATTGTTGATGATTACTCTAGATTCACATGGACTTTACTTTTGAAATCCAAGAGTGATGCTTTCAATGCTTTTAGAAATTTGGCCAAACTTACTCAAAATGAAAAGGGAAGCAAAATTATCTCAATAAGAAGTGATCATGGTGGAGAATTTCAAAATGAACACTTGAAAAATTCTGTGAAGAAAATGGAATTAACCATAATTTTTCAGCTCCAAGAACACCTCAACAAAATGGTGTTGCGGAGAGGAAAAATAGATCCCTTGAAGAAGGTGCAAGAACTCTTCTTAATGAGACAAATTTGCCTAAACATTTTTGCTCTGATGTTGTAAGTACAGTTTGCTACACTTTGAATAGATTATTAATAAGGCCTATTTTGAATAAAACTCCTTATGAACTATACAAAGGTAGAAAACCAAACATTTTTTATTTGAGAACATTTGGCTGTAAGTGTTTTGTGTTAAATAATGGCAAAGAATCACTTGGAAAATTTGATGCTAAAGTTGATGAAGCCATTTTCCTTGGATATTCATTACAAAGTAAAGCATATAGAGTTTTCAATAAAAGAACTTTATGTATGGAAGAATCAGTTCATGTTATTTGTGATATTGATGCAGGTCCTTTGGAAAAGTTTATTCAACTTAATGACTCAATGATTAAAGAAAATGAAGAACCAATTGCTAAAACAAAACAATCAACATCTATTCATGAGCCTAAAGATTGAAGAACTACAAGAGATCTCTCCCTTGACAACATAATTGGTGAAGTATCAAAGGGAGTATCTACTAGATCATCATTAAGAAATCTCTGCTGTAATATGGCTTTTGTTTCACAAATAGAACCTAAGAATATTGATCAAGTCTTAATTGATGAACATTGGATGCATGCCATGCATGATGAATTGAATCAATTCAAGAGAAATGAAGTTTAGGAACTTGTCCCTAGACCTCCTTCTCTCAAACCTATTGGCACAAAATGGGTTTTTAGAAACAAAGTTGATGAGAGTGGAATCATAGTCAGAAACAAAGCTAGATTGGTTGCAAAAGGTTACAACCAAGAGGAAGGCATTGACTATGAGGAAACCTATGCACCAGTTGCAAGATTGGAAGCCATTAGGTTATTGCTTGCATATGCATGTTTAATGAATGTTAAAAGTGCTTTCCTAAATGGATATATTGAGGAGGAAATATATGTGGAGCAACCTCCTTGTTTTACTAATTTCAAGTATCCAAATCATGTTTATAAACTTAAGAAAGCTCTTTATGGTTTAAAACAAGCTCCAAGATCTTGGTATGAAAGATTAAGCAAATTTATGCTTGAGCAATCTTTCACAAGAGGACATGTTGATAAAACCTTGTTCATCAAAAGGCAAAGAAATGATATATTATTGGTTCAAGTGTATGTTGATGATATAATTTTTGGTTCAACTAATCAACTATTGTGCAAAGAATTTTCTATCTCTATGCAGAAAGAATTTGAAATGTCAATGATAGGAGAATTAACATTCTTTCTTGGACTTCAAATAAAGCAAATGAAGAATGGAACATTTCTAAATCAAACCTAGTATTGCCTTGAAGTGATCAAAAAGTTTGAAATGGAGAAAATCAAAGATGTTGCAACTCCAATGGCAACATCAACTTATCTTGACTCAGATGAAAAAGGAAAGAAGGTTGATGAGTCAAAGTTTAGAGGAATGATTGGATCTTTGCTATACTTAACAGCTAGTAGACCAGATATTATGTCGAGTGTGTGTTTGTGTGCAAGATATCAAGCAAATCCCAAAGAATCACACCTCACTGCAGTCAAAAGAATCCTCAAATATCTCAAATCAACACCAAAAGTTGGTCTTTGGTATCTTAAAGGTGCATTAATTAATTTAGTTGGTTATTCTGATTCTGACTTTGCAGGGTGCAAGTTGGATAGAAAAAGCACTAGTGGAACTTGTCATCTACTTGGAAGTTCACTAATCTCATGGCATTGCAAGAAACAATCTTGTGTTGCTTTATCAACAGCTGAAGCTGAGTACATCTCTACTGGAAGTTGTTGAGCTCAAAACCTTTGGCTAAAGCAACAATTACAAGATTTTGGTGTTGAATTAAAGGAAATACCTCCGCTATGTGACAACACAAGTGCTATCAACATCTCCAAAAATCCAATAATGCACTCAAGGACCAAACACACTAAGATAAGACATCATTTCCTTAGAGATCACATCCAAAAAGGTAACATCAAAATTGACTTCATTGATACACACAATCAATTGACTGATATATTCACTAAACCATTGGCTAGAGATAGATTCTATACTTTTAGAAACATGCTAAGTATCCTTGATGAGTCTAACATTTGCTAGCATGTTTGCTATGTGTTAATCTATGTGAAATAGCATCTTACTTGATTGATCATCACTTGTGCTTGGAAAATTCAAAATTGTGCTGCATAATTACTGTTCATTCTGATATTTCCACTGTAATGATCGATTAAAGCATGAATTAATCGATTAAATGGACTTTAAAAGCTGTTGGGAATAAAATTTGTGCTTCTGTAATTGATTATATAACAAAGATAATCAATTATTCTTCATAGAAAATATTTCCAACAAATAAAATTCTTTGGAATAATCGATTAAGCTATCGGATTAATCGATTAAATTGTTTTGAAAACTTTGAAACTTGAAATTCTTTCTGTGATAATCGATTACATAAGAAGAATAATCAATTACACTTCATCTTCTTTAACTGAATTGTTCTAAAATAATCGATTACACTACGAAATAATCGATTACTGCCTCTGCTAAAACTGATTCTGCTTATGAAATAATCGATTACATAAGAATATAATCTATTATTCATGGAGTTACTGCAGAATCTGCAAGATTTTCTTGGAAATTGTAACTGCCCAACTGCCACCTAATTCAAAATTTGAATCTTCTGTGCTTTAAATTGAGTGGGTAAATTCGAAGTAACTGTTACTCATTTCAAATTTGAACTTTGTAGCCTAAAATCTTCTATAAATACAGCCTATGTTAAAGAAAGAAATCACACCATTCTCATCTTCTTTCTTAAGCACTACTGTGTTTTTTTTTTCCTCTGAGTTTAGAAACTCTACTTTAGTAGTCTTTCCTCACACTAGCCATGTCTGCCCCAAAGAGATCCAAATCCTCTAAGAGAAAGGCTGAAACTTCCAACCCTGCTGTAAGTAGGTTAGACCATTGGTTTTCAAATGAGAGAGAGAAAATGACCTACCTCCAGTTCAATGCAACCAAACTTATAGGTCCTCCAAAACACCTTGACCTTGGTTGGTTCAGTAGGGAAGGCTTTCAATTCCCAGCCATGCTTGAAGCCCAAGGTTTGAAGAAATTTGTGGAGATGAAGGGTACCTTTTACCCTGAATTAGTGAAGGTGTTTTACACTTGTTCCAAGTTTTCTATGGAAGGGACAATCTTGTCTCAAGTGAATGGGGTAGCCATGGAAATTACCCCTAAAATTTGGAAGGAAGTTGATGGTCTTTCATTTGATGGTGAAAGAAAATTTGAGGAGGAAGCTGGAGGATACAATAGGGTAGATGCCTACAGAGGGATGTTACTTGACCCTCAAATGAGGTTGAAATTGAGGCTTAGTATAGGTCCTATGACTCATGAGGACAGACTCCTTCACTACATCATTACTTACATCCTAACTCCTAGGTCCACAAACCATGCTCAAGATATTGATGATGATATCCAAATTGTTTATGGGCTGAAAAATGGAATTAAGTTGAATTGGATTCTCATAATTCAGAAGATAATGCTTAAGTCTAAAAGATTGATGAACTATCCCTTTCCCTATGCTATTCTTGTGTCCAGGTTCATAGATTACTTCCATATAGATGTCTCTAATGAGGTTGTTGACAACACTAATGCCAGCAATAGCCTCATCAAAGAGAAACATCTCACCAAGCTGGGGATGGTCAAGACCCCTTATGGATGGCAAATGGCTGGACAATAACTCCTTGCTGCTGGACATGAAGAGGAAGCTGATGAAGAAGCTGAAGATGAAGGCCCTGCTGAACCATCTTACAGTCCATTTAAATCTCTTATGATTCAAAAGATGGATGCCTTGTTGTCACTGCATCATGAGCATAGGGTTGAGCCTAATTCATCTTTGGAGGAGATGAAATCTAGGCCGGAAAACATAGAAGCTAGGCTTGTCCTTGATGACTTTGACAAACTAGTCTAGGTTTCTTGTACTTCATGTTATTGATTTCCTCTGTTTTCTGTTTTTTTTTCTTAATGTATGATGTGCTATTGACCTGAGTCTTAACACCTTTTCCCCTGATCTTCCTTGCAATGGAAGTCAATCTTCAATTCAACTTCAAAACAGAGCTTTCAACTCTTCTCTTAAATGGGACTGTTTATGTTTTCTAATTTCAGAAATGGATTGTGGAAGAAGAATAGGAATGAATTGGAAATGACACCATGGAATAGGAATTCCAATAAGTTTTGCAAGAATCACCACAATAGTTGGGAGGCCATTGATAAGAAACAAGAAGTTCTTGAAGAAGAACAAGAGAGAAAACTCTCACCATAATTCAGAAATTGTATTAATCAAAGATTAAAAAGATCCTTTACAATTAGTTTGTGAGTGGTTTATATAGACCACGAATTATTAAGCTAAATGGCACTAAATGAAATGTAAATGCAAACTAAAATGAAGCCTAAATGTAACTTGTAAGACAAGCTTTAGCTAAGTGACCTTTGGCTTTCCAAAAATGTGCAGTGGCCATCTCAGACTGGTATAATCGATTAATTCGCTATTGTAATCGATTAAATCAGTCAGAAACTGAAATAATCGATTACACTAGCCAAATAATCGATTAAAGCAGTAAGGTCATGATTCCTGCTTACAACTGACATTCTGGTAATCGATTATTTCGACGAAATAATCGATTAAAGCAGTAAGGGCTTATTTCTGATTGCTTCTAAACATCCTGTAATCGATTATAAGGCCAAAATAATCGATTAAAGCAGTAGCAACTTATTTACAAATGTTTTATTGAATTTCTTCTAACAAGTGCTGGAATTTATTGAATTATATTGGATTTGAGACATCAAAATCCAGCTCTTGTCATCCTTGATATGGTGTGCAACTTCATGCTTGCCCAAATTGACTTGAATATGGTCTTGAAGTGCTTGAGTCCTAGCTCTTGTCATTGGTCCTTTGAAGCTAACCAAAGGAAGTGCTTCAAGCTCCCCTTCTAGACCTTTGGCTTATCTTGATCGTCCATCATACCCTTCTTCTTGAGAGAAACTTGTCCTCAAGTTTACATCCTCACTTGTACCTACATCACACAAAGAAAGATCACATACATAGAAAGTAGTATTCACACCATACTCACTTTGCAACTCAAGATTCTCTAGAGGGAATTTATCCTTCCACTTATGCTTAATGGCTTGTGTAGCATATTGTGCCAATTTCCTCTCCACATGGCCTTTTACTTGTTCATTTAATTTCCTAACATAAGAAGCTTTAAACAAAATCATAGAAGAAATGTTAGGTAATGGCAATAAAGCAAGAGGAATTAAATAATTAAAGCCATAAACAATTTGAAAATGAGATAAGGAAGTAGTTTTGTGAACTACTCTATTGTAAGCAAACTCAATGTGAGGTAGACACTCCTCCCAAGTCCTCAAATTGCCCTTGATGTACCACTTAGCATGTCTCTTATTGAGTGTGCCTTGACTTTTCAAATAATCAATAGACCCATGATCACTATGGAACACAAATTTCTTTGGTAAAAGATAATGTTGCCAAGTTTTCAAGACTCTATCAAATGCATACAATTATTTTTCATAAGTGGAATAGTTCAAACATGCACCCTTCAATTTCTCACTAAAATAAGCAATAGGATGTTTATCTTGAATTAAACCCCCCCCAATGCCTACGTTAGATGCATCACATTCCAATTCACAAGAAGCATTAAAATTAGGCAATGCAAGAATAGGTGCATGAGACAATTTATCCTTTAATGTTTGGAAAGCAATTTCATGCTCTTGCTTCCAAGAGATTGCATATTCCTCCAAAAGAGATTGCATAGCTTTGGGCACATTTCCTCCTTCCCTTTCAACATGTAAACAAAGAGAGTTAGAAACCATATAATGAAGAGGTTATCTTGGTAATAACACTCTCTTGACGTCTTTTCCTCTCAAGAAAACTCTCTTTAATCTCATGAATTTTTTTTGTTATCATTTTCTTTTTCCTTTCTTTTTTTCTCACTAGTTTTTCTCTTTGGCACCTCACTTTTTTTCTCTTTTTTAGGTGCATTATTTTTTTTCAACTCCTTAATTCTCTTTTCTTTCATCTTTATTTGATCCTCACACACTTGTCTAGGAGTCAAAGGCCTCAAAATAATTTTCTTGCCTAGGTGCTCAAACTCAAAAGTGTTCTCCATGCCATTGTGTATCACTTTTCTATCATATTGCCATGGTCTACCAAGAAGGATATGACCAGCCTCCATTGGAACAATATCACAAAGAACATTATCATGATAAGCATTAATAGAAAAAGGAATGAGCACTTGAGAATTTACCACCACTTCCCCACTTTCACTAAGCCATTGTAGCTTGTATGGCTTTGGATGCTTTGTGGTTGGCAAGTGTAATTTCTCCACAAGTCTTGTACTAGCAACATTGGTGCAGCTCCCACCATCAATGATAAGTGAGCATACCTTGTCTTTTACCAAGCACCTTGTGTGAAAAATATTTTCTCTTTGAGTCTCCTCTTTTTCTAGGCAAAAGAGTGTTTGTAATAAAGCTTGTAAGAACTGAAATTTATCTAGAGTTAATAGGGTTTTAGATTTCTTTTCTTTATCTAGAGTTGATAAAGAATGTTTGTAATAAAGCTTGTAAGAACTGAAATTTATAATAGTGGAATCTAATCTAGTGTTGATTAGAAGAAACTGGATGTATCTTCTCTTGAGAAGTGAACCAATATAAATTCTAGTGTTAATTCTCTCTTTCAATCTCTATTAATCATCTTGTTCAGTTATTCTTGGTATTTTTTTATCATTACTCAACAAGTTCTGTTTTGAGCTATTGATTTGTTAAGCTGAGTGATTTGATTGATTAAAAGAATTCTTGGTTTAAAAGTGATTAAGATCCTTACTCTGATTTTATAAAGAAATTTTAAAAGACCAAGTTTTAACCAGTTCACCCCCCTCTTGGTTATTGTAGGTATTCCTATTGTTTTCAAAGTATGTATCTCGGGCTTTATGTTCCTGAGAACTTGTATTCTAGTAAGGAAAATATAATAACGTATGTTGAGAATTAACATAGTTGTACTTCATGTTTGTGAAGGATGATACTAGTGGAGATGTCCATGCTGGTTTTTGTCGACATTTAACAAGGTGTGGTCTTGGTTTTATGGTCTGAAGAGCTAGTCTTGGGTCCTCTGTCTAACACCCTGGAATTTCAAGTGGCTAAGCTGAACATTTTATATGTGTGTTATGTTGATTGATTACATGTTTTATTTTATAATTTGCTGTTTTGAGTGTTTTTGTATTGGGATGTGTGTTTGGTGGATGTAAAGTCAACTTTGTTGGCTGTGGTTGTTGTGCATGCACGCATGGTGGACATGTCTTGTCAGCTGTGCTTATAAGCAGTAGACTGGCGAAGCGGAAGCGTGCTCTTCCTTTCTTCAATCCTTGGATTCTCTCTCCATTCTCTCTCTAAACTTACCCAGAAACCTCTCTTTCTCGACCCCTCTGTGTTACGTCAACCCGCGAGAACCACCGTAACTGCCTCAGAATCCTTTCGTTAAGAAGAACTTGATGGCCGGAGCAGAAGTTTTGGACAACCCGTCGTAAAGCTTGAGAACGAACTCCTGGTTAGGTAAGTGGAGTTTATTATATTTGATAACAGCTTTAGATACCATGGTTGGGGGCCAGGAAGTCCAACCACGACGATAATTGCATGTCCCTGGTGTGTGTTTTGTTCCAGAAAAGCTATGCCTTTTTAATGAATGGGACATGATATGCTTTATGTTAGTTGGTTGGTGTTTTGTGTTGATTCTTGATGGTGTTCTTATGGGGGAGTTGATGCTGTAAGAACTCCCCGTGCATGTGTGAAGTTGGCATTTTGATGCAGAAAACTCCCAAGACACTTTGTAGTAGTGTTCGTGGAGGTGCCGAGTACCGGGATGGGTATGCCGAGCTGAGCTGTTTACGTAGCATGCATGTGTGCAGGACATGATCCTTAGTCCTTGTTGGCGAATGTCTATATACCGAGTTCCATACCCAGGGTTGTTCCCTTAGAGCTGCTAGGGTTCGCTTCTTTTTCTTTAGATATACTGGGTTCCGTACCCGGGGTGGTACTTTAGAGCTGTTGAGCTCAAGTTACTTCGAGAGAGAGAGCCATCGGGTTCCCTAATCCGGATGAGCTTGTGCCTTCTCGGGAAAAGAGCCATCGGGTTCCCTAACTCGGATGAGCTCGTGCTTCCTCGTAAAAAGAGCCACCGGGTCCTCTACTCGGTTGAGCTTGTGTCCTTTCTTCTAGAATGACAGGGTTCCCTATCCGGGGTCGTTTCTTTAGAGCTGTTAAGCTCATTTCCTTTCCTCAGAGATACCGGGTTCCTCACCCGGGGTGGGCTATTCTCTTTAGAATTGCTAAGTTCAAGCCCTTTCTTAGTGAGCTATCGGGTTTCCTTACCCGGATAACCTTGTGTAGGTTGGTGATATTAATACAATCTCGAGTCTTATAAGCGCTATCTATTATAATCGATTACAACGCTTATGTAATCGATTGCATAGTGTTAAGTTTGTCCTTGGTATTTTATAGAAACCCAAGGACCCCCCTTGACCATAGTTGACCAACCTTTACTGACCTTGACTGACCTTGTCCGCCTTCATCCGATCTTGTTCGGATTTCTACCTCAAGTTGTTATATCTAGGTGCCAACCCGGACACCTAATACTTCACACTGGCTCACTTGTTTGGGGTGTTTGTGAATGACGTATAAGGGGCGTATGTGACTATGTTGATAATAGTTGAGGTCGGCCTATGTGATGGCTTGAGATAATGATGTATGCATTGATACCATGGGGGTGCATGGCAACTATACTAGCTAGGACAAGTTGTTCTCGAGCCGGGCCATGCATTGATGGTGCCCAGGGTGATCTGAATGCGGGTGGATGTACCTAGATACCCATGGGGGTGTGTTGCAAACTCGGCAAGTGCACCGTTCGTTTCAAGTAATAAAATGATAAGTAAGATATCGTTCCCACGAGGATTGAAGCACTAAATTTAATTTAATTTATTATCTTTAAATTGGAAGAGAAATAATATAATTAAAGAGAATATGATTGTGATTTGGAATTAAGAAATTATAACGACTGAATTAAAACTTGAAGAAAGTTCAAAAGCAATGTAAATTGAAGATTATGCAGTAATGAGAAATAATTGTAGTCAGAGCGCTTCCACTTTTGATCCCTACCAGTTATATTTGAATTAATTATTTATTTCAATAACTATAATTGTTCAGAGAATGTATTTTTCATAAATAGTTAAATCCTAATTCCTCAGTAATTTAACCCTTTAACCAACTCAAAACCCTAATTCCTTAGTGATTTCTTATTAAGTTAAGCATTAAATAATACATCAATTATTCTGCAATCCTACATCCCTATCCCTAGGTAATGTAAAAACTGTTATTCTATCGCTTTCAGAAATTAGAATTTCAATATCCCTATTGTAAATCCCAACCCTTAGTACCTTAGCAGAGTGATCAATTCTATTAAGGAAATTTCAAGTAAAGAACGAGATAGAATAAAACAATTATAATCATTAATTTCAATATTAATTCAATACAAAGGAGTTCACATCAGTTGTAGCCAAACATAATTATGTCTGACTTTAATACAATGATTGTAAGGTACATAAGAAGAATACTAAGGAAGACGAGTGTGCAAACCCTTCAATCTTGGCCTTTTCTTAATCTTCCTTCTCTTTCTTCGTGATCTTTGCCAATGCCTCTTTTCCTCAGTTTCTGCCTCTGTGTTCACTCTGTTCTCCCTAAAACGTGTTATCACATTCCTATTTATATCTAGGTTATAAAAGCCCTAAGATCTTTTATTTTTATGTTATCTTTAAGCTAATTCGTAATTTCTGTGTCGTCGGTGTGATTGGCGCGACTCGCGTGAGCTCCCAGAAAACATTAGTTTCTTTATTTTGCTTCTTTTCTTCATTTTCTTGTCTCCTCATATAAAAAATGCACAGAATCAGTAATAAAAATAATAATAATGAAACTTATACCTATTCTAGCATTTATTTGATATTTCTACTTAATTTATTAATGATTTTATCCTAAAAACTACTATATGCTAGCGGCATATCAAATAATTCCCATATTTAGATATTGTTGTCCTCAGCAATAAAGTGAAACTTTACGTTAAGGAAACTGTATTCAACAATCAAACATATCCTCACATATACAGTCTCAGAATTATTTTGTTAAATGTAATTGAATTCCATATGAAAACTTCAAGAATACTTTTCAATTCTATCAATATAGAATCTTAACTTGAATACCCCTCACCAGGAAATATAATTCACTCATCACTCAAGTGTTTCGGGTAAATATACTTTCTCAATTCCTCCAAAGCCATAATACTACCCTAGGCTTGATTATATTCTCAAGTTACTGAAAATAAGAAACATGAATACATGCATAGTTTGATCAAAAGGTCTTTATAAGGTTGTAATTTGGCCTGGCTTAGGGGTAGGAATATTTTGGAAAGTGGCTAAGTTTGAGATTGAATTCTATTAGAACTCTTCAAATCTATTTGATCATACTCCTCATCTTATTCTTATGTCAACATCTACACTTAGTACTTTTAGATCCACCAGTTGGTATTTCAGACTTGTTTTTGTTTTCAACTGGACCATTCACTAGATTTGGATTTTGCCAGATCTGTTCTGTTGGCATTCAACCACTAGACATAGAATTGTCTTCTTGGGTAACTTTGTCTTTCCTCTTTATCTCTTCTTAACTTTATCATGAACATTTTTGCTATGTATTTAATAGACTTGATTCTCATTCTTTCTTCCTCCAATCTCAAATAAGGTAGTCAATGAATATGGTTTTAAACATTAGGTGAATGAAAAGAAAAGGCTTAGGCTCAAAAGGTTTAGCAATGGAAACTGTTAAGGTAAGGTCATTTGGCTCTAGCTTAAAAGAAGAAAATGCCTTTATCATATCAACTATGCAAATATTGTAGAGAAACAAAGCAAGTTCTAGAGTATTATTAACAGTGAGGTCACTCTCAAAATAAAATTTTCTGTATAGGCTGAATCCTCACAAGCTATGGTATCAAGCTAGATTCTTTTGATTTCCTATCAAGTATCCTATTCTTTTTGACAATGTACTTCAATCACAAAAACTAGCATAATTTTATACTCTAATTATCTCATACATATTTCCAAAACAAAATCATTCAATCCTCTTTACCACTGCATTGATTCCAAATCTGAAAATTAATATGCTCTAACATTTTATTCACCTAACTGCTAAAAAAAACATATAAACTAGACTACACTAATTATCCAAATAACTTCTAAACTTAATTTCTAATATAATCTAATTTTGTTGTTAAATTCTAATTAACTTCTAATGTACTCTAAATTTCTGTTAGACATCACTTGTTTCTTCAAATATGATTCTTCAAATAAAATAACACATATGTGTTCCCCATTCCTAGATTTTAAACATTGCTGTCCCCAGCAATAAACTTTCTATTCTAAGGAAAACACAAATCCGCATTATTCGAAGAATCATCTTTGTAATACTAACATCAATCTAAACAAAATTATTTAATTAAAATTTAAAACTAACCCAATTCAAACAAATCCATAATATCAATTACTTAAATATTAAATTGTTCCACAGGCAATGAAATAAAATAACTGAAACATAAACACACAAAATAAAATAAGAGAAAATAGAAATTGTCCAATAGAACTGCAAATGTCACTCCTCGACCTCCATAGTATCATCATCAGCAGCTTGAGATGCTGCAAGGTTTCCTGCTGATGGCTGAGAAAGATGGGAAGGTCCGGGAGAAACATGGGATGCTGATGCATGCTGTGGCTTATAAGTGGTGAAATCAACGGAGAAATGTCTGCACAAATCCTCCATCATCCTTGTCTGATAATCCAATTGGGCTTGGATCTGTATGTAACTTGGAGAATCCTCATAGACCAACTCATGACGAGGGGCTCTAGTTGCAGCAGAAGTATGTGCCTGTGGTGCTTGAAATTATGGTTGAGGTCCTTCATGATCATGTGCCTCACGAGGACTTCTATCAGCAATTTCTTCCGGTGGCAGTTTAGAAGTTTGAATTAATTGTTTCTGGCAAGCGTAAATCATATGCAGTATCCTATCAGATAAGACACTTGCAATGTCAAGATTATCATCTCCCATCAATACATACAACAAGATGGATCTCTCCACATTCACATCTGTCAAATTTGTAGAGGGAATGACAGTATGATTGTTGAATTGATGCCAAAATTCTGCCTCACCCGTAAGGTCTTGCTTCCTTAATTTTTCTGGGACATAATCCATACCAGGTTTGGTCTTCCAAGAAGTATATAACCCCGTGATGCCCCTTCGAATTTCATCTGCAAGTTGAGGCATATCATCCCTGTACACATTCTTGCTTGCGATAGGCTGCATCCTGTAAAATTTTGTAATGAAAGCACAAGATTGAAGACTGTAGTGGGAAGTCTCCAAAAAGCTCTCAATAACATTGTGGTCAAATAGAACTTCAACCCCTCGCACCTAACTAACTCTCCTAGATTCCACTGTCTCCCTGTCAACATTGGCCAGAAATTCCTTGAGAATGGCACAGTTGGCGCGACTAGCGCCAGGAGTCACGCGAGTCACGTGAGTCTTCAGAAGCCATCCTTCTGTTTGAAACATCTGGCGCGACTAGCGCCACAGTTGGCGCGAATCGCGTGAAAACCCAGAATTGCTTTTCTAATTTCTATTTTACTACTTTATTAATTTTCTAATTCAAACTAATTACTAAAAATCGAAATACTCAAAACAACTACATGAAATTAAAATTAAACAAAATAACAATGGACTAATGAAGTAAAGCACAATTAAACAACTAAAATAAAACAATGCGAAAATTTAGAATCTTTGGATGGCCTTCCAAGTAGCACTTTGTTTAACGTCCTTTAGCTTAACGGATCCAATCTTTAATTTTCAGGTGAAAGTAGTGGTATAGAAACAGTGTTTCTATTCACTTGCCCTCCATGATATAGTTTTAATCTCCACCCACTAACTTTGAAAGGTCTATCATTATCTAGAGAAGAGATCTCAATAGTACCATAAGGAAATACCCTATTTATCACAAAAGGTCCGAACCAACGTGACTTGAGTTTACCTGGCAAAAGTCTCAATCGAGAATTGTATAACAATACATGTTGTCCTGGCTTAAACTCCTTTGGATGGATCTTTTTATCATGCCATCGCTTGGTCTTTTCTTTATAAATTCCAGCATTCTCATAAGCTGCACATCTAAACTCATCAAGTTCATTCAGTTGTAATAATCGTTTTTCAGTTGGAATGGTGACATACCTATTGGGGTTTTGAAAGCTGTTCTGTAAGCCCAAAGTGCATCATGTAGCTTCAATGCCCAATATTTTCTAGCATTCCGTATTGTTTTCTCCAATATTCTATTCATCTCTCTGTTGGAAATTTCCACTTGTCCACTTGTCTGAGAATGATACGGTGTGGCTATTCTATGTCGAACTCCATATTTACTAAGCAGATTCTCGAACTGTTTGTTACAAAAATGTGTGCCTCCATCACTGATAATAGCTCGAGGAACTCCAAACCTAGTAAATATGTTCTTTCTCAAGAAAGAAGTCACCACCTTTGCATCATTGGTAGGTAAAGCCACAGCTTCCACCCACTTAGATAGATAGTCCACAACCACCAAGATGTATTGCTTGGAATATGACTTAGGAAAGGGTCCCATAAAGTCAATTCCCCAAACATCAAATAATTCTACCTCTTGGATGTTATTGAGTGGCATTTCGTCCTTATGAGATATATTTCCTGTCCTCTGACATTTGTCACACTTCTCCACAAATTAACGTGCATCTTTGAAGATTGTAGGCCAGTAATAACCACTTTGTAATACTTTATGAGCTGTCCTATTACCTCCAAAGTGTCCTCCATAATCAGAAGAATGACAATGCCAAAGAATCTTAGGCATTTCAGTCTCATCTGCACATCTGCGAATAACACCGTAAGTACAATTAAAATAAAGGAATGGGTTATCCCAGTAGTACCTCCTTGCATCATGGAAAAATTTCTTTTTCTGCTGCCAAGTAAGATATTCAGGTATTACTCCCACAGCCTTATAATTCACCATCTCTGCAAACCATGGCCTAAGTTGAACTGTCATCACTCGCTCATCAAGAAAAGATTCATTAATTTCCAACTACGGTCCATCTTGCAAATCTTTGTCCTGAATCCTAGATAGATGATCAACAACTTTATTTTCCACTCCAGCTTTATCTCTAATTTCTAAATTGAATTCCTGAAACAATAACACCCATCGCAGCGAGCGTGGCTTTGCATCCTGCTTAGTCATTAAATACTTAAGTGCAGCATGGTCAGTAAATATAATGACTTTAGAACCTATTAAATAAGATCTAAATTTATCTAATGCATATACTACTGCTAACATTTCTTTTTCAGTTTTGGCATAGTTAACATGTGCCTCATTTAAAACCTTACTAGCATAGTATATAACATGTAACATTTTATCTTTCCTCTGACCAAGTACAGCACCAATGGCATATGCACTTGCATCGCACATTAATTCAAAAGGTAAATTCCAATCAGGTGCTGTCAAAACAGGTGCAATAGTAATTTTATATTTTAACAAATTAAATGCATTACAACAAACTTGATCAAAGAGAAATTCATTTTCTTTAGATAAAAGTTGACTAAGAGGTTTTGCAATTTTCGAAAAATCTTTAATGAACCTCCTATAAAAGCCTGCATGACCTAAAAAACTTCTCACCCCATTAACATTAATGGGAGGTGGCAGTTTTTCAATCAATAGTAATTTAGCTTTATCAACTTCTATGCCTTTCCCGAAAATTTTATGACCTAAAACAATTCCATTACATACCATGAAATGACATTTTTCCCAATTCAAGACAAGGTTGGTTTCTTGACATCTTTTTAATACCTTAGCTAAATTAACTAAATATGAATCAAAGCAAGAACCAAAAACTGAAAAGTCATCCATGAAAACTTCTAAACCTTTTTCTACCATATCAGAGAAAATAGATAGCATACACCTTTGAAATGTAGCCGGTGCATTGAAAAGACCGAATGGCATTCTTCTATAAGCAAATACTCCAAAAGGGCAAGTGAAGGCTATCTTCTCTTGATCTTCAGGTGCCACTGGGATCTGATTGTAGCCAGAATATCCATCAAGAAAGCAATAGTAAGCATGGCCTGCCAATCTTTCCAGCATTTGGTCAATGAACGGAAGTGGAAAGTGATCCTTTCTAGTGGCATCATTCAATCTTCTGTAATCTACACACATCCTCCATCCCGCGATAGTTCGAGTTGGAATTAATTCATTATTGTCATTATGAACTATCGTCATTCCACCTTTCTTTGGAACAGTTTGAACTGGACTCACCGATGCTGTGTCTGAAATAGGATAAATCAATTTGCTGCATCCAGCAACTTCACAACTTCTTTTCTAACCACCTCTTTCATAGTAGGGTTAAGTCTTCTCTAAGGTTGCCTCACTGGTTTTATGTCATCTTCGATCAATATTTTATGAGTGCAAAAAGAAGGATTAATACCCTTCAAATCAGAGATAGACCACCCAATAGCAGTCTTGTGTTCCTTGAGTATCTTGATTAATTTCTCTTCTTCAGCTCTAGACAATTCCTTATTAATAATAACAGGATATGTCTTTTCCTCACCCAAAAACACATACTTTAAATTTTCAGGTAGTTCTTTCAGCTCCAATTTTTGTGCTTCACTTGTGATATCAGTTTCCTTTTTCTCCAGCACCTCCATTACAGCTTCCAGCTCTTCTGGTGAAGTGTCTTTGTCTCTAATTTCCATCTCCTCTGCAAGTTCTTGATCAATAGATTTCTCTGTATGCACTATAGTATCTAACACGTCAATTCTGAAACAATCATCTTTGTCAATAGGATTTTTCATAGCATCAAAGACATTAAAAATTATTGACTCATCAAACATTCTAAGTTCTAATTTCCCTTGGGCTACATCAATTATAGCTCTAGCCGTAGCCAAAAATGACCTACCTAAAAGAACAGGTATTTCCCTTTTTTCCATATCTAAAACTATAAAATCAGCAGGAAAAATAAATTTATCAACTTTTACCAAAATATCTTCAATGACTCCACTCGGTTTTCTCAATGATCGATCTGCAAGTTGAAGAGACACCATAGTAGGCTTCAACTCCATAATTCCTAGAGACTTGCATACTGAACACGACATTAGGTTGATGCTTGCTCCAAGATCACATAGTGCTTTTCCCACATTGATATTACCTATTGCAATGGGAATATTGAAACTCCCTGGATCTCGAAGCTTGGGAGGAACTCTCTTTTGAATGATAGCGCTGCACTCTTCAGTAAGCACAACTGTTTCACATTCCTATAACTTATGCTTTCTAGACAATAAATCTTTCATAAATTTAGCATAGTTAGGCATGTTAGCTAAAGCTTCAGCAAAAGGAATATTAATATGTAACTTTTTAAACATTTCTAAAAATTTAGCATACTGTTTCTTTTGAGCTTGTTACTTCAGCTTCATTGGATACGTGGTTTCTCAAATCAAGAGAAATCCATTACCTTCTTAGGATTTGCAGCAACTGGCTCCTTTTCCTTGCTTGCTTGTGTCTCCACTTCTGCTTCCTTCTCACGATTTTGAATTATTTTAGCTTCATCTCCGGCCTTTTTCTGCACTGTTTTAGCCTTCTCTTGAGGTGTGAGCACAGTTCCACTCCTTATGATGATTGCTTTAGCTTGCTCTCTTGGATTGACTACTGCGTCACTAGGAAATTGCCCTTGCTGTCTTTCTGCAAGTTGCTTTGATAATTGACCAATCTGACTTTCTAGATTCCGGATAGAAGCATCTTGATTTTTATGATGAGCTCTGGTTTCATTAATGAATGCATTGGTAGCTTGAATATGCTCATTAGTAGTCTTTAACAGCTGCAACATGGCTTTCTCCAATTCAGATGGCTCCTTAGGTGGAATACGTGGAGGTTGTAAATAATTATTAGATTTGTAATCCAACCCTCCTCCTTGGAACCTCCTCTGAAAATTATTCCCCATAGAAAAATTCTGATTTCTCTGAAAATTTTGTTGAGGTCTTTGATCTTGCCAAACACCATTCACTTGAACTGGATCAGCTTCTATTAATGTAGGACATTCATTAGACTCATGATCTCCTTGACAATACTCACAAGTGACAACATTCATTTTAATTGATGACGCTTGAGCCGCAGTAACTTGAAACTTATCAAATTTCTCATTGAGCTTGGCTAACTGTTGTGACAAGAGTTTCTGTTCAGCTAGCATAGCATCACTGCTTCCCAACTGAATAACCTCACGTTTAGGCTGAATTACCACACTTTCATGCTCATTTGTGGCCAAAGAATCAATCAACTCATAAGTTTGAGCTGCTGTCTTTGATCTGATTGAGCCTCCAGCTGCAACATTCACAATTAACCTGGATTCAGGTGTTATTCCATTAAAGAAAATATGCACCTTCTTCCCAACTGGCATGTCATATTGAGGGCACTTTCTGATCAATTCTTGGAAATGATTCCAAGCTGCACACAATGTCTCTCTTCCATTCTGAGTGAATTCAGTAATCTTATTCACCAACTTATTATATTTTTCCATAGAAAAATATTGTTGGAAGAATTTTGTAGCTAGCTCTTCCCAAGTAGTGATACTGTTTGAAGTTTGTCTATCTAGCCACCGAAGAGCTTTTCCTTTAACAACAAAAGGAAACAATCTAAGTCTAATTGCATCGTCCGCCACTCCTTGATGTCTAATGGTGTCACAGATCCTTAGAAATCTGTCAACAAAATCATGTGGATCTTCATCATCTTCTCCACCAAACTGACTTCGTTCCACCAAATTGACTAAGGATGGATGAATGTCGAAATGATTGGCTTCAATTGGTGGTCTAACAATACTAGATGTTGGCCTGTTGAATAATGGAGCAAGGATATCCTCCATCAATTCATCCTCTGGACGTGGTGGATGGTTGTTTCTTTCAGCCATCTCTAGTTCTATCTTAGGTTGTGAACCAGAGTTTTCTGCTTCCTTCTTCTGTTTAACTAATCTCTTATTCCTCCTGACAGTCCTTTCTATTTTTGGATCGTATTGTACAGCTACAAGATCAATTGTACCTCGCATACACTAAAGAAAGCAGATCAGTAATAACAAGAATTCCAATCTTAAAGATTAAAAATTATTATAAAATTAGCGTTTTCAATCCCCGGCAACGGCGCCAAAAACTTGTTGCGAACTCGGCAAGTGCACCGTTCGTTTCAAGTAATAAAATGATAAGTAAGATATCGTTCCCACGATGATTGAAGCACTAAATTTAATTGTAATTTATTATCTTTAAATTGGAAGAGAAATAATATAATTAAATAGAATATGATTGTGATTTGGAATTAAGAAATTATAACGACTGAATTAAAACTTGAAGAAAGTTCAAAAGCAATGTAAATTGAAGATTATGCAGTAATGAGAAATAATTGTAGTCAGAGCGCTTCCACTTTTGATCCCTACCAGTTATATTTGAATTAATTATTGATTTCAATAACTATAATTGTTCAGAGAATGTATTTTTCATAAATAGTTAAATCCTAATTCCTCAGTAATTTAACCATTTAACCAACTCAAAACCCTAATTCCTTAGTGATTTCTTATTAAGTTAAGCATTAAATAATACATCAATTATTCTGCAATCCTACATCCCTATCCCTAGGTAATGTAAAAACTGTTATTCTATCGCTTTCAGAAATTAGAATTTCAATATCCCTATTGTAAATCCCAACCCTTAGTACCTTAGCAGAGTGATCAATTCTATTAAGGAAATTTCAAGTAAAGAACGAGATGGAATAAAGCAATTATAATCATTAATTTCAATATTAATTCAATACAAAGTAGTTCACATTAGTTGGCTCTAACCACAATAATAGAGGAATTAGCCAGACATAATTATGTCTGACTTTAATACAATGATTGGAAGGTACATAAGAAGAATACTAAGGAAGACGAGTGTGCAAACCCTTCAATCTTGGCCTTTTCTTAATCTTCCTTCTCTTTCTTTGTGATCTTTGCCAATGCCTCTTTTCCTCAGTTTCTGCCTCTATGTTCACTTTGTTCTCCCTAAAATGTGTTATCACGTTCCTATTTATATCTAGGTTATAAAAGCCCTAAGATCTTTTATTTTTATGTTATCTTTAAGCTAATTCGTAATTTCTGTGTCGTCGACGCGACTGGCGCGACTCGCTTGAGCTCCTAGAAAACATTAGCTTCTTTATTTTGCTTATTTTCTTCCTTTTCTTGTCTCCTCATATCAAAAATGCACAGAATCAGTAATAAAAAAATAATAATGAAAGTTATACCTATTCTAGCATTTATTTGATATTTCTACTTAATTTATTAATGATTTTATCCTAAAAACTACTATATGCTAGCAACATATCAGGGTGTATGGCAATATCCTTGCAAGGACCACAATCAGTACATCGATGAGCCCATGTTGGGGCGACCCTCGTCTAGGGCGGTACGTATGTACATGGGAGGTGCATGGTAGTATCCTAGCCAGGATGGATTTGTTCCAGGGCCTGGCCATGCATTGATGGTGCCCATGTGACGTACTGCATTTGCATGGCGGAAATAGGATGATTGGTTGTAGGGTACCGAGGTACTAGGGGGCCACGTCTGTTAGGAACTCCTTCTGATACCCATGGCTGATTACCACTGGGGGGACGACCTGTGCACGACAGAGTTACCCTGACAAGCTACTGCATCATCTGTATACTAAGATGGACTATTTCTGTGATGGTACCACGTTGCATGCTGAGAGTTAAGTCAGGAGCATGCATCATGCTAGGCATTACAATGTTGATTTGTGGAATGTTTCTGGATGTCCATGCATGTTAGTTGCGTGATGAAATGTTTGGATATTGTGATGATATGGTGATGTCCGAATTGTTTTCCCTAACTGATGTTATTTATTGTTTGTTGTTTAACACGATGAACTCACATTTCCTTTGTTGTACCATGTGGTTTGGTACCTGTAATTATCGCCAACTGGGTTCGTGTGCGCAGATGGGCAGCAGTAGGTGCTTTGGATGATGACCATCATTTTGGTTGGAGCCACTGAGTAGTCGGGATGTCAATGGATTAGATCCCGGGCAGGGATTGTATTTTGCTAGTTACACCCCTTTTTTAATGGCTACACTCCATTGTTTTGCTAGTTACACCCCCATCGTTTAATTTCTTGATTCCTTTGTAAAACACTTCATATATTTTAGACATGGTTAATTGTTTCTACAACTAAACTATGTTTTGTATATATATATACATACATATATATATATATATATATATATATATATATATTTGAGATGTCTTATGCGTATCTTAATTACGTGTATATTCTATGATGATGGTCATGATGTGCTCGCGAAAAATTTACCGTTGTTTTTATAATCAAATTAAAGGAGTTTTCATCTAAAACATGTTAATGGCGTGATTAAGAGTTAGTGATATAGTGGCTGGTCGTTACACTCTGTGTCCCTATAGATGTACCAGTGGGGCGTCCGCCCTGGGTTTGTGGAGGTCAACCAAAGCTTTAGGATTTATGAACCTTGACAGTCTACCATAGTTTGGTTTTTTACGGACCTTTTAAGATCTACCCCGTACTGGGAATTACGAGTCTTCTTCCAAGGACATACCTTGGGTCTTGGACTTTTAAGAAATATGTTTTACTAGTGTAGCATGTACATATTCCCTCTGTTATTCCTCGAATGTGCCTCATTAAAACCTTTCAATTGAAAAACCCTATGGGAAAAAAGGACTTGAATAGGAAAAAGAGTATACCATCCGGCCTTAAGCTCCTTAGCTGAAGTAGAACTTCAAGTGGGTAGCATTCCAAGTTCTTGGAATGTCTTTGCCATTGAGTTGCTGTAGCTTGTAGGCGTCATTGTCCAAGTTGGTGATAACTCTGAACGGGCCTTCCCAGTTTGATCAAGGCTTGCCTATGCGGGGGTCCTTTCTAGCTTCACCTCGAACACGCCAGACTAAGAGGCGGCTGGAAGTTTCGAGGTTGAACTTTGGAGTTATGTTTACTTGTGATATGGAGCTTAGCCACTTCTTCTTTGATTCTAGCTATGTCTCGGAGCTATTCACTAGTCTCCAGTTCAACTCTCATGTTGTCCTCGTTGCACTGTTCCTGAAAAAGTAGCCTTATTGACGAAGGTTCCCCTAGCTCGATGGGAATAATGACGTCAGTACCATACGTGAGGCGAAAAGAGGTTTCTTTTGTAGTGCTTTGAGGTGTGCAATGGTAAGCCCATAGTATGCCGGGGAGATCCTGCTTCTAGAGACCTTTGGACTTGTTAAGTCTAGTGCGAAGGGCTCGTAAAATAACTCTGTTTGCTGCTGCCACCTGACCATTAGTCATTGGGTGTTCAACAGAGGTAACCAGTTGTTTAATACCTAGTCTTGTGAGGAAGTCCTTGTAGGTCTGTAACTTGAACTGCGTACCATTATCAGTAATGATAGCATATGGTAGACTATATCTGTATATGAGATGTTTCCAGGTGAAGGTTTCACTGGCTGTTATCTCTTTTAGAGGTTTTGCTTCGATCCACTTGGTGAAGTAGTCGATTGCTACAGTAAGAACTTGATCATCCCTGGAGCTCTAGGGAATGGTCCCAAGATGTCCATACCCCACATAGCGAAGGGCCATGGAGAGGAGATAGTATGAAGGTTATCAGGGGGAATCTATGGGATGTCCGCAAACTCTTGACACCTTTTGGATTTTCGTGAGAACTTGAAAGCATTGGTCCTGAGCGTCCCCCAGTAGTATCCTACTCGTACTACCTTAGTGGCTAGGGAGCGTCCCCCAGTGTGGAGTCCGCAGATCCCTTCATGGAGTTCTCTCAGAACGTAATCTACCTATAAGTTGTCCAAGCACTTGAGTAGAGGTGCTAACAGCCCTTTTTTGAATAACTCATCGTCAATGAAGACATAGTAGCTGGCTTTCCGCGTTAGACCTCGGGCCTCATTTTCATCTGCTATAAGTGTTCCATTTATGAGAAAGTCTCTGTAGGGGGTCATCCAATTGGGCTCTTCTAACTCAACAGCCATTACCGCTTGGGTGTCAATGCTGGGTTTCTTGGATGATTGTTTTGAGGTGCTCTATCTTTTTGGTACTAGCCAGCTTGGATAGCAAGTCAGCCCTGGTGTTACTCTCTTAAGGTATGTCATACATCTCCAAACACTTGAAACTATCAATGAGTGTTTTATCCAGATGCTAATATTAGAAGAGTATGGCTTCCTTGGTTTGGTATTTGTCTGCTATTTGTCCTTGGACGAGCTGTGAGTCTGAATAGCATCTCAGACATTGAGCCCCGACTTCTTTGGTGAGTTTGAGTCCTGCTATGAGCGCTTCATACTCGGCTTGGTTGTTTGAGGCCTTGAAGTTAAGCTTGAGAGCTTGTTCCAGCGAGATGTTGCTGGGTCCTTAAAGTATGATGCCTGCTCCACTTCCTTGTACGTTGGATGCTCCATCCACATAAAGGTTGCACCAATCTAGGGTGGACTTATCTTTTTTTGCAAATTCTGCCAGGAAGTCTGCCATGAATTGTGTTTTCATGGGACCGTGAGGTTCATATTGAATGTCAAATTCTGACAGTTCGAATGGTCATGCCACCATCTTACCTGCCAGTTCTGGTTTCTGCAATACCTGTTTGATGAGATAGTTAGTCTTAACTATCACTTGGTGACTTTGGAAGTAAGGTTGAAGGCACCTGGTGGAGGTGACTAGTGCCAAGGCTATCTTTTCGATCATCTGATAGCGTTTCTTGGCATCATGTAGCATGCGGCTGGTGAAGTAGATTGGGAGTTGGTGCTTCCCTTCTTCCTGGACAAGTGCTGAGCTGACAGCTTCATCAACTACAGAGAGGTATAAGAGAAATGCTGCCCCCTGTCGAGGTCGACTCAAGATAGGTGGCGCAGTGATTGTCTTCTTGAATGCCTCGAAAGCCTGCTCACAAGTGTCATCCCAAAGGAATGGTTCTGTCTTATTGAGCAACTTGTAGAAAGGTTTGGCTTTCTCAGCAAGTTTCAAAAGGAATCTTGACAAGGTCGCTAGCCTTTCGTTCAATCTTTGAACTTCATTGACGCTAGTCGGGCTATGCATCTGTAAGATGGCTAAGCATTTGTCTGGGTTGACCTCCATTCCTCGGTGTGTGATCATGAAACCAAGGAATTTGCCGCCTCCAACCCCGAATGTGCATTTTTTGGGATTGAGATGCATGTCGTACTTCCGAACCTCCTCGAATACCTCTTCCAGATCTACTACATGTTAAGCTACACTTTAGGACTTAACGACCATGTCGTTTACATAGACCTCTATGTTGCGTCTGATTTGTTTTCTGAAGACGCGGTCCATCAATCGCTGGTATGTAGCTCCTACGGTTTTTAAACTAAAGGGCATGACTCTATAGCAGTAGTTGGCATCTTCAGTAATGAAGGTCATCTTTTCTTCATCTGGGGCATGCATTCTGATCTGGTTGTAACCAGAATATGCGTCCAAGAAGCTTAAGATATAAAATCCGAACACCCCATCGACCAATCTGTCAATGTTGGGGAGTGGGTATGCGTCCTTTGGGCATGCCTTGTTGAGGTCTTTGAAATCTGTGCACATGCGCCACTTGCCACTGGCTTTTTTGACCATGATAAAGTTGGCAAGCCAGATAGAGTACCTGACTTCTCTGATAAAGTTGGCTTTAAGTAGCTTGTCTACTTCTTCTTTCACTATCTTCGCCTTTCTTCTCCCATATTTCATTTTTTCTGTGCTATTGGTTTGGCCTGTGCTCATATAGCTAGCTTGTGGCATATGACATTTGGGTCAATACCTGGCATGTCAGATGGTTGCCAAGCGAACAGAAATGCATTCTTGTGGAGTACGTCAGCTAGATGCCTGTACTCATGGCTGGTGAGCTCCTTGCTAAGCTGCATGCACTGTCTGGGTTTGTGCCCGAGTTGCAGCTTGCCTAGTTCTTCGATAGGTTTTGGTCCTTTGTCGATATTGTCATCGAACGGATCCACGTCGAAGGTATCATCATGGTGAGCTGTGTAGATCATCAGCATATAAGGAGTAGACTCTCTGTCTATGTTCATGGTCTGGGTGGTGCCCCCCGAAGTGGTACGATGTCTGTCTGATCTCCTGTCGAATATGGTACCACTTTAAGGCTTTCCACATAACATTGTCTGGCTGGCCTCTGGTCTAATTTTATAGTGACAATTTCCCCTGTCATGGTAGGAAATTTCATCTTCAAATGAGGTGTAGAAACAATAGCTCCCAACTCATTCAGGGTTTTTTTGCTAATCAGAATGAGGTATGATGTGTCACCATCTACAATATTATACCTGACTATAAAGCTCTTGGAAAGTGAACCTTGACCAAAGGTGGTCATTAGGTTGACATATCCCATAGTTTCTACCTTTTCTCCTACAAAGCTTAGGAGTGGATTGTTGCGACACGGCAAGTGCACCGCTCGTTCAAGTAATAAAATGATAAGTAGAATATCATTCCCACGAGGATTGAGGCACTAAAATTAATTGTAATTTATGATTCTTAATATTGGAAAAGGAATAATAAGGTTGAGAGAATTTAATTGTGGGTTGGGTTTAATTGTTGTAAATAAAAAACGCTAAAACAATGTAAATTGAATGTTACGCAAGAATTAAGAATAATTATGGTTAAACACAATCACCTCTGTTCCCTCTTATTTAATTGAATTGATAATTAACTTCATTTAATATAATTATTCAGATAATATGCTATACTAATATAGTTATGTAAAATAAGGGAACACTTCACACTTAACCAAGAGGGGGGTGAATTGGTTAGCCTTGGTAAATTTAAAAATTTCTTTCTTAATCAAAAATCAGAATACAATTGCCCTTTGGATCTTTATCACAAATCAATCAAGAAACTTTATTCAAACTCAATCCAAGACTTGTAATGCCTCAACAAACAAATTAAACTTCAGTAATCTAAACACGAATTAACCAATATGCAGTAAATGAGAGAGCACAAGATTTATACTGGTTCACCTCAAAACCTATGAGGCTACATCCAGTTTCTTCTACTCAACACTAGAGTAGAGTTCCACTATATCAAAATATCCTTACAAGCAAAAATTACAAGCCTCTCTTTATCAACCCTAGATAAAGTTCAGAAGTCTAAAAACCTATTAGACTCTTAGAGACCAACACCCACACTGAGAACACTACTCAGCTGTCCTTAGAGAAACACTATCTCTACACTTGCAAGAAAAACAAAATACAATGGAACAATTACACAGAATTTCAAACAGAGAATTTACACCATCAAAGAGTAAGGAAAGAATTCACCTGATGATCAAAGAATCATATGCAAAGTGAAGAATATACCAGGTTGAATGAATTATAACATGCAGAATCAATGCCCTTTCCTTAGACTTTGAAAAGATTTAACTTGCTTCACTAAACTTAGTGACCCATAATGGTTTGGATGGAAGCAAGAACCTTAGAACCACAAAGAATGCCTTTATCACTTGTTACAAAGCTCTCAGAACGTTTAGTGCTCAAAAATTGATTTCTGTTTCGTTCATCTTTTCACAAAAGGCAAGGTTCTATTTATATAAAACAGCTGTAACAGAAATAATCGATTAATTCGGCTCCAGTAATCGATTAATTAGCAAATGTAATCGATTACATACGCTCCCGTAATCGATTAAAGTGTTCTAAATAAGTTCTGGATTACAGCAACGATATATTTAATCGATTATCCCGATGTGTAATCGATTAAAACAGTGTGATTTTATTTTCAAAATAGCTTGGTAATCGATTACAAGCAAATGGTAATCGATTAAACCAGTCACTCATTTAAAACTGCATGAATGCAATAGTGAAATAATCGATTAAAACGATGCTATAAACGATTAATTTGTTCTAACTCATTTCCAGAAATTCTGAAGAACAATGTACTCGATTATCTAAGTATGGTAATCGATTAAAAACACTTAGAACTATTTTTCCAAAAAGCTTTACTTATTTTTTAAGTTCCAAATCAATTACTTAAGCTTTTATGATGTAATGCATGAATGATTATTAATGGTATGCATATTGGAACTTGGATCATCAGAAGGCTTCCTTTCCTTTTACATTGAATCACAATTTTGATCTTCAAGCCTTCAAGCATGTTGAAAGCCAAAACTTTTCCAAGTCTTTACAGATCTCTAATCTTCAAAAAGCTCCCCCTTAGTTCAGCAATCTTCCAAATCAACAAGTTAAACCCTGATTCCTCGGTCATTTAACCCTTCAACCTAATTTAAGAACCCTAATTCCTTAGTAGTTCCCTTTAGATTAAGCTTGAAGCTAGCATAATAATAAATCTGCAGTTCTCTATCCCTATCCCTAGGTAATATCGCAACTGTCACTCTACTGCTTTCAGAAACTAAAACCCCAATATTCCTATTGTGAATTATAGCTTTAAGTAACCTAATAGATTGATCAATTCTAATTAGATATAATGATGGAAGAATAAAGTAGAGTAAAACAATTATAAGAAACTTTATTAAAATCAATTCAATAAACACAGAGTTCACATTGGCTTTTGGCTAAACCATAATTACAAAGGAATTAGCCAGACATGATTATGTCTGGCCTAATACAATGTAAAGAAAGAAGAAGAGAAAGAAACTAAGGTATGAAGAGGCCACAAACCCTTCAACCTTGCCTCCTTCTTGTTCTTCTTGCTCCTTAGCCTTGATTCTTTTCTCCTTTGCTCTTACCTCTTTTCCTCTGTTCTAACTGTCTATTGATGCCTCTAATGCGTCCTACTAATGTTCTATTTATACCTAGGTCATAAAACCCTTAAAACCCATCACTTATATGTTATCTTTAAGCTAATTCAGAAATCCCGTGACGTCCGCGCGACTGGCGCGAGTTCTGGCGCGACTAGCGCGAGATTGGCGCGGCTAGCGTGAACCTCCAGTAATTCTGGCGCAATTAGCGTGGTCCTGGCACGGTTAGCGTGAGATCTCAAATTCAGTTGGCTCTTTATTTTGCTTCTTTTCTTTGTCCTAAACATCAAAATAGCATAAAATCAATGATAAACATAAAAATAATTAATTTTATACTTATTCTAGCATTTATTTAATATATTCTTCCTACTTTCCTAATAAAATTAACCTAAAAACTATATATGCTAATAGCATATCATGGATCTAGGTGAGGTTGTATAGCGCTTGGTGATATTTCCAGTTTCTGAGAAGTCTTTAGATATAAGACGTCAGCGGAGCTACCCTGATCGATGAAAACTTTTGTTACCTTGAAATTGGCGCCCATGGGGTCATCCTGGTTGACAGGATTAATTCCCTCAAAATCTGCATTGGTGAATGTAATGGGAGGTAGACTTTGTAGTGGGAAAGTGTTGACATAGTTTATGTCAATATCTCGAATGGAATGTAAGTCTCATACAAGACTGACTGGATGATCATCCATATGAGAAGCCGCTTGCGATGGTATGGATTACTCCGCGAATATGTTGAGCAGGATCCTCTTCTTGTTGGCGAGGGGGTTGACGTTCGCGTCTAGGTTGGGGTTGTCATTGCCTCCCTCGATCTTCTGCTCCATCTCTTTGTCCATCATTGTTTCTGTTTCTTAATCGATCCCTTTGTCGTCCCTCCTGTATATTTTCTACTGGAGAATTATCAGGTCTTTTTATAAACCGTGATAAGTGTCCCGTTTGGATAAGTTCTTCTATCTTGTCTTTCAAGGGCCAACAATCTTCCGTGTTATGGCCCTGGCCATGAAGGTAGCGAAAATATTTGTTAGGGTTTTTTCCCATCTTTACAGGAGTTGGCAATGTCACCTGTACCTCCGTATTGAAGGCTTCCTCCATGATTGTGACTTGATCGACCGTCTGGGGAGTGTATCTCTCGAACCTGGGTCTAAAAACACAATAAACACACTACAAATAAACCAAGAGGGGGGTGAATTGGTTTAAAACAGATATTTAAAATTTTTCTAAAACAAATTGCGAAATTTGAAATCTGGATTGTATCACTTAATCACCTTTTAAACACCAGAACTTTTCTGTCAATCAAGATCAACCTTGATATGCATGTAATGACAGAAATATTTTCTTTGCTAATAATATTTTGATTACCCAAATACAAGCGATGAAAGATACCCAGAATTAGAACAAAAGACTCAGCAATTTATACTGGTTCACCTCACTAACATGGAGGTTACATCCAGTGTCTTCCAACCAACAATAGGTTAGAGTTTTCGATATATCAAAATATCCTTTACAAGTAATTTACAAGTGATTATCTTTATCAACCCTAGATAAAGAATATGAATTCTAAAACACTATTAGAAAACAAATGACAAAGATCCTGAGAACCCTACTCTAGAAAGCTTGAAAAGAAACACTTTGGTCTATCACAACAGAATTTGAATACAAAGAAAATTATAAAGAAAGATTCAAGAGACACAACCTGTGATCCTTCAATGTATGAATGAATGAATGAATTTACCAATCAATCAGGTTGTATGTAATTCAAAGCTCAGAACCAAACTCTTGAAAAAACCTTCTTTTCTTTAACACATCTTTTCAAAAACTCAGAAATCTTGACCTCATAAGATGTGTGATGGAGTGCCTTTAGTTAAATATTTTTCTATCATTCTTAGCTTATTTGACTTCTCTTGGACTTTTATTTTCCCATTCTAATTCAATTTTTTTCTTAGGCAAGTTAGTGGGCTTAATTGCTAATTGTTGCGTATTTTCAGATTTTATGCTCACTTGATGTATCTGCCAACCTACCGAGCTCTATGGAACTCTGAAATTGGGCGTTCTTGTAGTCCTTGGAAAGATAACGAAAAGATCTACAAGTTTGCCAGAAATAAGCCAAGGCCAATTCTGCCATTTCGAGGGTCATTTTAGGCTTTGAAGTCAGAACCACTGCACTTGTATTTTGGGCTGTGAGTTGGACTTTTATTGGTGTAAATAGCATAAATAATTAGAATTGATGGGTTGTTCATGGCCCATTCTTTTCTTCAGACTTAGTCACTATATATTAGTGACATTAGGAGGAATTAATATTTTTTACATTTCATTTTGCAAAAAAACAGTTTTACATTTCTCTTTTTAAGTTTTTAGAATCAAAACCCTTTCTCTTATTTTCTCTCAACTGTTCTTCCTTGTTCTTCATTTTCGTTTTCCCTTCTTCCATTTTCATGCACTTATTTCATGGGGCTTTCATTGATGATGATCATGGAAGGCT
>QARZ01040227.1:0-47160 GCA_013407115.1 Glycine latifolia | reverse complement strand
TTTTTTTTCCTTTTTCCTATTTTTTTAAAAATGAAAAGTTCAACCAGTAAGCATCAAGATAGAATAGTTAATCCCGGCTAAGTTGACACTAACAAACTATCCTTTCTGCCACAAGTTCCAAACCCATGACAAACATCAAGAAAAACGATAATTAGGGAGGCCAATCCTATCTCTAGAAAAAGGATCCCTAACAAAGGGAGGCAAAACATCCCACCAAATGAAGTTATATGCTACAACCCCAAAATTTAGTAACTTATATACACAACAATTGCCCTCCCGGTAGATGTGGGAAATTCGAAATTGCATGGATCTAGTAATATGAAGACAGTTCTACCAACGAGTTTGGAGCACCCAAGGAACTAGTTTCGGAGAAAGAAAAACTTGAACAACCATAGTTGAATCACACTCTAACCAGAGATTTAACCAACCCCTACTATAAGCTAGTTCCACTGAAGTTATGGCTGCTAATAACTCAATGTATAAAGAAGAATATATACCAATGGGGAGAGCAAAACATCCCATGATTCTGCCTCTACTGTCACGAAAGATTCCTCCACAAGCTGCCTGACCAGGGGATCCCGGCAGCCCCATCAGAATTACACTTATTACGGCTATAATGCCATTAATAACTCTTTGCTTTGCTCAACAATAATAACATCAGTGGCCTGCAAGCTAAACTTTCTTGCGCAAGAATGCAACACCGAAAGCATATATTGAAGAGAGATCAAAATTTAGATTTAACAAATGGCTCAACTAGCTCCATAGCTCTTTAGCAAAAGAGCAGAAAAGAAAAGACACTTTTTTCCCAATTAAATTGCTGTATTTATTAATAATGATGTAAAATACAGGCAAAATAACCTAAATATTACATTTTTAATACAAAATTATGAATTTGACGTTGTTTTGAAACATATTACCAATCTGGTGTTTTGGTCACGTCCAGAATTGGACAGGACTGGTCACGCCCAGAACCAGGCGTGACTAGGGGGGCAATCATGCCTAGTTCTGGGCGTGACCAGTCCTGCCCAGTTCTGGGCGTGACCCATTCCTGACACGTGTCATGTGGAACGATGCGTATATAAACTTCGGACGGTCATAACTTTTGACTGGAATGTCCGATTGAGGCGTAGTTTGTGTCAAAACGCTCGAAATTGAGAGGAGAAACCCTTGGTAAATGCCCAAAGGGGATTTGGTCAAAGAAAATTTCCAAAAAATGCTTCTAAGTGCCTCAAAATTATGATTTAAGCTTCAAACATGTAAAAATTTTCTTGTTTTCTACTTTTTTAATTATTTAGTCAGTTAATTGCATGCTATTCTTTATTTTTTTAATTTCGAGCGTTTTGACATATCGTACACCTCAATTAGATATTTCTATCAAAAGTTAAACCATTTGGAAGATATATTGAACGTTATTTTTTAATGTTATTTTCTATCAAAAAATATTCATATAAATAAAATAGCATGTTCGTATGAAATGTGTTCTAGATATCACATTTAGGTTTATGTTCTCAAACTTGGTAAGATGATCATAATGTAGTTTTATAAAAATTAGTTCTTAAATATTTGTACAAATTGAAAATCGTAAAACAAACATTAAAATATGTAGATCATTAGTAATCTAAAAATACTGGTTACTACTGTGTGCTAATGACTCCATGTCTCCATCTATAATTTTTTGGTAGGGTTTTTGACATGATGACCTTATAGTAGCATAGCCTCTTGGTTCATGTATTTTAGTAAAAATAATGATAAAGTGTGTTTTAGAGAGGAAATTGTAGTAGTAAACAACCACAAAAGCAAATATTAGTAGTTGGAAATGTTATAGATTTTTGTGAAATACAATCACCAGAATAATAAATAATAACTGTTAATTTTGTAATCATTACTGTATAAAATGTTATACAATTGTTTAATTAGTTGAATTAAACTATATTCTCATAGTATTTCCTTCATTAGAAGATTCAAATCTTATCACAAACTAATCATAATCATGTCTAATGAATAATAGTATTTACAATGAACGCAAAAACAAAATCGAAAGAAAACCGTAGCAAGCATGCATGTCAGTTTAATTTACATCTAAGCAATTCGGTTTGAATAATACTAGAACTATTTTTACAACAATTTTTTTGCAATGATTTTTAAATAAAGAGAGAGATAAGAAGGAAAGACAACAAAATATAATAAGATAAATAATAGGAAGATAAAGAAAAAAGATTTGTATAATAATAATTATAAAAATAAAATTACTATTTCGATTTTAATAATATAACAATAACAATGAGTAGTGAAGATTATAGATGCCCCCACCCCACTCACCCACACACATGTTCGAAGCTTAAATCATAATTTTGAGGCACTTAGAAGCATTTTTTGAAAAATTTTTTTGACTGAATCCGCTTTGGGCATTTTTTAAGGGCTTCTTCTCTCAATTTCGAGCGTTTTGACACAAACTACGCCTCAATCGGACATTCCAGTCAAAAGTTATGACCGTCTGAAGTTTATATACGCATCGCTCCACATGACAAGTGTCAGGAATGGGTCACACCCAGAACTGGGCATGACTGGTCACGCCCAGAACCAAGCGTGACTGCCCCCCTAGTCACGCCTGGTTTTGGACGTGACCAGTCCTGCCCAATTCTGGACATGACCAAAACACCAAATTGGTAATATGTTTCAAAACAACACCAAATTCGTAATTTTTTATTAAAAATGTAATATTTAGGTTCTTTTGCCGTAAAATACATATATTTAAATTGAATAATATTATTAAATATTATATATATACATATATATTACTACATAAATTTTTTATTATTTTATTATTGTTTAAAAATAAATGAGTTTTTGTTAAATTATTTTATATATTTATTAAATCTAATATATAATTAAATTTTTTAATATTATTAAATATAATATATTTATTAAAATTCATAATATATATATATATATATATATATATATTTATTAAATGTATGACTTTTTATATATATTTATGTATATAAAAAACATACTATTAATTCAAAAGTAATTATTACTAAATTCAATGCCTATTTATATATAAAAGTAATGGGCATATTTTATAAGAGAAAAAATATTTTTTAATTGCAATAAAAATATTTTTATAATAATAAAAATGTATTTTAAATGCCAAAAGAATTTAAATACTTAACGAAAAAATTATTGCCCAATTTTGTAAAAAATTGTCAAATTTTACAATAATTCATGCATCAATCTTTGCTTTTATAAATTTTGTTGCTTCATCTCATAAGAAAATATTCATCCAATATTAGATAAGAATAACATATTTAGTTAAGTCTCATGTTAGTAAGGAATAAAAATTCTATTTATATTAGTAGCACAATAAAAATATATAAAATTGTAATAGTAATAAAAAATGTTATTTAAACGCAAAATAATTTAAATACTAATGTAAATACTTCTTGCTGAAGTTTATAAGATAAAGTTTAATTTTACAACAAATCAAGCATGAAGCGTATGCTTTCATAAATTTCCCTGATTCATTTCAAAAGAAAATGTTAATCTCATGTAAGATAAATAATATATTAAATAAATTAATTAAGTCACATGTTAGTAAACAAAAAAAAATTATATTTATATTAAAAGTATAATAACAATACATTTAAAAATATTAATTTAACTCTAATAATTTAAATGTTAATATAATTTTAGATAAATTATTTATTCTTGAGTTAGGTGTAAATTTTCTTTCTTGATTTAATAAAAAATGTTCATTTAAGTCTTTGATTTTATACATGATATATAATATAATATTTATATATTAATAAAATATATAATATCAACATATAAGAGAAAATTAATTAATTTATCTTGGTTTAATATAATTTATATTGTATTAATACAACAATGAATTAAATAAACTTAATTTAATCCAAAAAAATTAGATCTTAAAGTGATTTCAGATAAATATAATTGGGCTACTTTATATCTTAATTATAATAAATGTGGAAATTATTCATAATTGGGCTAGTTTTGAAAAAATGAAATTGCTCTTTGGGTCCAATCATTTACAAATCCCATATACCAAAATAATATATAACTTACACCCTAACATAGTTATTAGACTGTATTGATAATTATTGGGTCTTAGCTACTTTTTTCTCACAATTTTGGTATTAAATAAATTAATGATAATATGATTTTTTTTCTAACAATTTTTGTATTATAACAATGGTATTTATAATAAATATAAATACACTTTAAATATAGGCCAAGGTTACGGTGGATAAGTCATTTAATGCTTCATGGTAAACAAATTTTATTAACTGTTGGATTCATTTTATTTATATAGTTGCAACTTACACTATCGCACTAGATTTATTTCTCCTCATCTTAACAACCTTTAGATCTCCATTTGCTGTCATTTTTTTTATTCTTTCCCGACACCATTTTCTCCACTACAAAAAAAAAAACAAAAAAAAAAGCTGATTCTCGACGGAATATTTCATCAATAACGCCATTTTCTCCATTCTTCCTCACCCAACAACGCCATTGCCCCTTCCACAGAAAAAATACTGGTACCCCTAAAACGCTAAATTGAGGCTATTCCAAGATCAAGAAGTGATACATATGACTGAAAGTACATTCAACTTACTAATCATCAACCCAACAATAACCAAAGGAAAATACAAAAAAAAATCAAAAGTTGGAGAATTCATTCATAGCTTATTGATTAAAAGAAGTACTTTCATCGCTTACTCATCTTTCAACATAAATGAAAGTTTGAAATTGAACCCTTAGCAACCAAAATCAAGGCTCAAAACCAAACCCAAAACTGATTAATGAAAAAAATAAACTTTTACAGTGGCATTCGAGAAAGACTTTAACAGACCAACAAAGCAACCTGTTCTGGTTAAACAGAATGTATCCAGTAAGATTTACTGGGATTTTGCTATGGGATCAAACTCTCCCTTTATGATGATGCTTATAGATATGAAGCACCCTTGAGGAGATGATCACTGTCGGAAACAATACAAGTGGTGTGCTGTGTGTGCAGTGTGAATGAAAAAGAGAGAGTCAGAATTGTTGTGTACCTTTCACCACCATTACTGCTGTATTTATAGGACAATATATGGATCCTGTTGGTTAAGGCCCATTATCTTTGACCGAGATATTGGGATATTCTTCTTATCTTTCTATTGCAATATTTGTTATATCTTATCATCTTATTAGATAAAATGTGGGACGGTTGAGGATTCAAATATTTGAAATGTAGTGGGCTTTATCCGTAACAGATGCCCCTCAGCCCGGTTATCTAGTATTCTGGATGACCAGGATGTATTAATGGATGAGCCCACATCTTTTTGTTCTATATGCCGAGGTATTGTTGCTCGTTCAACGCCGAGGTATGTATCCTTTTAGATGTTAACATGATCTGATTTCTTAGCTGTATCCGAGTTATTTGTTTTGATGTTACTGATCCGAGTTCCATGAGGAGATCGAGACATATTTTTATGGCGAGGATCATGGTCAGAAATCTAGGCTTTCTAGTTTATTCTGAAGTCAATCTGAAAAGACGTCGGGTTGTCTTTTCATCCTTTCCCTGGCGACGTTTCCTACTCCCAGCATTTAATGCGCCATTTCTATTTCCCATACTTTCATCATGAGGGTGGAATTTTCTCCCTGATTTGCCCCTTGTATAAGTCAAAAAATGTCTTTTATGCCCTTGGTACCTGATCATATCTTAGTAGCCACGTTTCTTTTTGAAACGTTTCGTGAGAAGTTTTTGGCGGTTATCGATACTTAGACTTTGTTTCCCTCATTTGCCTATCCTCATTCTTATTCCTGCCTCTTTGACACCCTTGCAAACTCCTTTTGCCTGTGTTCCTCTCTCTGTTTCTGCATTTCCTGAAGCTTAATTCGAAGTGCTTTTTCCAGGTATTTACTGCATTTCCTTTTAATTATATTGCATTCCTCTTCATTCAACTTTCATCTTTCCTTTGCGTTTCTTCGATTCTTGAATATTTGCCCTTTAGTTGTTTCGTTTTAGGTATTCTTGTTCTTAAGTTTTTCTCCTTCTTCTCTATTCTTACAATGAAGCTTACTCCTGAGGAGGAAGCATTCATTCGCAAAAACGTTCCCCCTAAATCCGTATTTTGGCTTTGGGGCCTTCCTCTTCCTGATGAAGAGTGGAATAAGGAGTTGTTAAGAGCTCCCAGGGGTCTTGGGGTTTCAAAAAGGTCCCAAACTAATTCTTCCCTTACTCGTAAAAACTTTCGTATAGGAGCAGATGATAGTGTAACTCATAAGGCTTTTATTCAAACTTCTCAATCTTCTTCTACTACATCTGCGATTAAACGTTCATTGATAGAATGTCAATCTCCTAGGGATATAATATCTTCTGAAAAGGTGTATAGAACTCCATTTTCCCTTCCTGTACTAAGCACAAATTCTTCTTGCCATGTTAATCTAGGACCCCTAGAGCTTGCTTATGAAATTCAATTTGAACCATGTTCAAAGTGCATGGACCAGTTCCACTATTATGCCCATATCAGGCAATATGAGAAAATCGGCGAGATTCTTGACTCGTGTCGCCATAACCTGGTCCGTAAGGCCGTCCCTGCTACTAGGCTTTCTCAAACAATGTTGTTGAATGTCGAGGCCACCAGGCCGATTTCTTCTCGTACTAGTTCGGCACTGGCTATTTCTTCACTTCATCTTCCAACCTCTTCTCCAGGTATTTTTACTAATTCTTTCTTTTTTTATTTTGTCATAGGTCATTATGGATACTCCCTCAATGGAAATAGTAGATGAATCCCATTCAGCAGGATCTTAGTCCGACCTTCCTTCTTCTTTAATTGTTAAGTTTCCGTGGGTCACATATGAAGTACTTCGTACTTCCTCTATTTCGACCCCGGGCAACATAGCGGCACTCCCCATCGGCAACCAGGATGGTTTTTCAGTCCGTCCTCCTACCTCGGGTGAGCCCATTTGCTCATATGCCGGGGACATGGAGCCTAACTATTTCTTCTTTTGCAAGGACGTGGTTACCCGTCTC
The DNA here is from genome assembly GCA_013407115.1 of Glycine latifolia. Taxonomy (NCBI): domain Eukaryota; kingdom Viridiplantae; phylum Streptophyta; class Magnoliopsida; order Fabales; family Fabaceae; genus Glycine; species Glycine latifolia. The sequence continues at coordinate 40,121 of QARZ01040227.1, read as the reverse complement.
GGCATTCGTTTTCCTTTATCGGATTTCAAAATGCAATTGCTAGACTACCTTCACCTGGCCCCTTCCCAGCTACATCCCAATAGCTGGGCCTTCGTAAAATCCTTTGAAAATCTTTGCGTAGAATTACACGTTCCTTGTACTGTTGCTATTTTCCTTTATTTCTTTTCCGTCCATTCCGGCCGTACTGGCCGAGAATCCTCGACTCAGAACGGGTGGACTTCACTTCGAAGTCGACCTGGTCGTCGTCTTTTTCCTATCTTCACTGATTCTTTTAAGAATTTCAAGAACAATTTTTTCAAAGTTGCAGCCGAACCCGACAAGCAACCCTTCTTTCTCCGGGGTCCAGAAGCACCTGGAGTAGAGTGGAAATTTCCACTCTACTGGACCCAGGATCATCATTCTAATCCCCCTTCCTTTTATCGAGTCGAAGAATGTAACTTGTCCGACACTGAGGCTGCGGCTCTTACTCAAATTCACATGTTTCGGGAACTTCAAGGTTAACAAGAATATAAACGCATTTAAAATCTTACTTAATTTTTTTATTAATCTTACGCATTTGCTTTTTCAGCCGCCGAGATGGAAGAAGATCCCTCTACCAACCTCAGATCTCGTCCCTCTCGAAGGGCAAATGACTGGAAATCCGCTGAACGCCGCAACTATATTGATCAGATGCCAGCTAGAAAAACCAAGAAGCGTCGTGTTGCAACGCCGGCCTCCGGTGGCCCCCAGCCAACAATCTCATTAGGATCGGCCGGGGATACCGTTGCTGCCGGTTTCGAGGTTTCTTCTATGATCGGAACAGGAACCCAGGAGATCCCGGCTACTCCCGCTATTGTGATTGAGGATGTAGCCATGGATTCTTCTACTGGCGGTGCTGTTCCCAACACTTCTTTTGCCGCCCCCGAGATTCCTTCATTATCGCTGGGATGCCTTTGGGAAAAAGGGGTTGAAGATCTTTTCCCATACACCAAGGCTCCCAAGTATTTTTCTGATGAAACCCCATTTTCGGATGACGACCTCCAGAAGCTTGACCAACTTCATCTTCAAGCTTTCCAATGTGCTACCTTGGTGCTAAGTCTAGTTTCTTTGAAGGCTCGTTATCTCAAATCTAGAACTGTCGTCCTCAAGCTTCAAGATGATAACCAACAGTTGTCTGAGAAGAACAAGAGGTTATCTGAGGAAAATTTGAAGTTGAAGGAAGAACTCGCCGCTTCTCACCAAGGTTTGGCGGTTATAAATGAAGAGGTTGCTTCCCTTCGATCTGAACTTCAAGCGGCAAACCGAAAAGCCGATTTCTTCAAATCTTCTTCTGAAGCCGCAACTGTTGAAGATAGTAAAGCTCAGGCAGAAGCTTCTTCGTTGGATCGAGACCTTGCTCTTTTGAGGGTTCTCCATGAGAAATCTCAACAAGAGGCAATTCTCACCAAACAGGAAGTTGCCGAGTTTCAAGAGACACTGGGGACGGTTGCCGAGGATGCCTTTTCTAATGCTTTGGAGCAAGTCCAATTCTTGAATCCGGGAGTCAATTTGAATCTGGAAGGAACTGATTGCCGGGCTTATGTTGAGGACGACAAATTCATTCCATATGTTGATCCCGAGGTCACATCAGATGAAGTTCCTGAGGCAGCGAATGATGAGCAGGTCAACCAATGAAGGGCCGGAATGCCGGTTTAATCTGTAACATTTTATTGCTTTGAACAATTTTTAATTTCTGCTTGGTAATTTCAGCTTCTATATTCCGTACGTTGAACAATTTATTTAAAGCATCACGCCTTCGTTATTTCAGTTTCACCATTGCCGATTTTCTTACTCGGATATTACTTTGGTTCCAATGGCCGAGTGTTTTAATCGAATCATTAGTTCGAATATTATTTCTAGAACTGAGTTCCTGTCCTAGCAACTGTTAAATGTATCTCGTAATATTAATCTAAGGATATAATTCTTTCGATATAATTGATGATTCATCCATGAGTAAATAATTATGTTGGCTTGATCAAGACCGAATTAATACATAACAACGACTAAGCCCTCAAAAATTATGCACAATGTATAATGTAATTTCCTTGTAATACGGATTTCATTTATTCTTCGAAGATTATTCAAATTCGTGGTATCAATGGAAAATTTATACCGGGTTTTTATTCCTCGGCTTATATAACCAATGAGAAACACATGAATACATTATTCAAATTCGTGGTATCAATGGAAAATTTATACCGGGTTTTTGTTCCTCGGCTTATATAACCAATGAGAAACACATGAATACATAGGTCACGATCTCTATGAAGGATTCGCCTGGATCCCGACTTATGAATCGATTAAAGAGAAATGTGAAAATAATAGTCCATAATCTCGAGCTTATCGCCGGGAGATATGATAAAAACGATACTCCACGATCTCGGGCTCATCGTCGGGAGATACATGGTACTCTAACTATAGTATTTCTTTAGCTTGTCGGTATTCCACGTGCGCTTGACCTATTTGCCTTCCAAGGTTTCTAAAATGTATGCTCCTTCTCCCAAATTTTGGGTGACCCGATATGGTCCTTCCCAATTGGGTGCTAATTTTTCATCTCGGGCATTCTTGTTTCTGATATCTGCACGTCGTAGTATGAGATCACCTTCCTCGAAGGATCTTGGACTTACCCTTTTATTAAATTTCCGAGCTGAGGTCTGCTTCATGCGTAGATCTCGGCGATGTGCTGCACTTCGAACTTCTTCGATTAAATCTAGCTCGGCGGCTAATGCCGTATTGTTGTCTGTATGCGACATTTGCTTCCTCCAAGATGGTTGGCCGATTTCCACAGGTATCATGGCCTCACAACCGTATGTCATTCTAAATGGAGTCTCGTGGGTGGCTGTTTGGGCTGTGGTTCTGTATGCCCATAAGACGTAGTAAAGTTGCTCAACCTAGTTCGGGCCGGCTTCTTGCATTCGTTTTTTCAATCCGTCTAGAATAACTTTGTTCGCTGCTTCCGCCTGACCATTAGACTGCGGGTGCTCTACCGACGAAAAGTGATGTTTTATGTGGAGTCCGACCATCATTTGTTGGAATTTCTTGTCCGTGAACTGTGTCCCGTTATCGGTGACGATTTCTGCCAAAATTTCGAACCTTGCTATTATACTGCGCTCAAAGAATTTTTGGATGCGGGCTGAGGTGATGGTAGCTAGTGGCTCGGCCTCAATCCATTTAGTAAAGTAGTCCACGACTACTATTAGCCACTTCATTTGACCTTCCGTTGCTTTAAATGGTCCTAAGAGATCCATTCCCCATTTGTAAAAAGGCTATGGTGCTGTGATTAATTTCAACTCGGATGGAGGAATCCATAATATCTTTGCATGCTTTTGACAGGTGTCACATTTCTTCACATGCTCGGTTGGGTCCGCCTTCATCGTCGGCCAAAAGTATCCGGCACGAAGAGCTTTTAATGCCAAAGCCTTTGCACCCATATGCTGGCCGTTAATGCCCTCATGTATCTCGGTAAGTACATAATCGGTTTGGTCAGAACTTAAGCATAATAATAATGGGGTGTGGAGACCTCGTCGATACAGCTCACCGTCAACGATTGTGTACATGGAAGCCTCTCGGGTTAATCTTTTTGCCTCTATTCTGTCATCCGGCACTATCCCTTGCTCCAAATAATTTATAATCGGCCTCCTCTAGATAAGCATTTGTTTGGATTAACCTATATGCTTAAATGGGCAGATTTATGGTTATTATTTAGGCTGGAAATTTATGTCATTTGAAGGCTATTTTATAATGTGGAAATGTTGATTTAAACCATAGGATAGGTGATGATTTATAGGCTGAAATATTAGTGATGTTTGGAAGTATATTTAGTGATCTTTGGTAGTGATTTTGATGATATTTAAGCTGTTTGTTCATATTTTTATGGGACTGTTTTGTATTAATTTTTAGAAGTAGAGGTTGAATGTTGTGTAGTTAAATGGTTCAAATACTAGAGTGATTCAATTTTGAGGATAAAGTAGTAAGGTGGTAGGTGAAAGGAGATTAAGATGCATGCTAGGTTATGATCTTTTCTTGTGAATGTTTAAAGTAATTAGAAATTATTTGGAAGATATATTGTGGTTTATTAGTTAGAATACTAACAGGATTTGTCTGTAGCTTGAGGATAATCAATTATCATGCCTAAGATGGTATGATTTTGTTTGAATAAAGTATGGTAGCTTAACCATACTTTTGGTACGCGTGATGTTATGATCTTTTTGTAAATTTTAATGACTCAGATTTTTTACAAATACACGTTTCTTGAAAATTTTTTATTCTAAGTAAAAATACTAGTAATAAAATCAACTTAGAAAATTAGGTCATTACAAACCCGACTTCTAGCAATTCCTTGATATGTTTCTCCAACGCCTGTCTTTTGTCCGGGCCGAGCTTCCTGTTCTTCTGTGCCACTGGTTTAGAATCAGAGTACATGGCTAATTTGTGACAGCAAAATGTAGGATTGATCCCAGGAATCTCGGAGGCTTTCCAAGCGAACACGTCCTGATTCTCCCTTAGGCATCGGATTAGCCTGCCTTTGGTTTCTGAATCATTCTGTTTGCCTATCTTTGTGATTTGTTCTGGAAATTCCCCAATCTGAATGTCTTCGAGCTCGTCTACTGGTTCCGGCCTCCATTCTTCGATATCCCGCATATCTAACTCCACGAGATTGACCGGCTTCTGGGATACTTGTCTCCTTATTTGTTGTTCTGCTGGATCCCCTTGCCTAATCCGAGGTGGGGAAGATGGGCCGCCCTCAGTTTCTCGGATTGTATTGAAATAGAATTGTCGGGACTCCTTCTGATCACTGCAAATTGTAATAACTCGGTCAAGTGTCCGATCATCTTCATCTTCTGATGCTTGGTGGACATCAATATATCCCATTTATGAAGTGTCGGCCTGCCCAATATAATGTTATACGGTGAGGTGAACTCGGCAACGGTGAATGTGACTCGGTCGATTTTGAAACCTTCCTTTGTTCCCAACGTCATTTGGAGATCAATTGCGCCTTTCAAACCGGTGCCTCCACCATTAAAGCCGATTAGCATGGTCTGACACGGTTTTAAGTCATCTTCTTTTAGGTTCATCTTTTGGAATGCACTCAAGTTAATGATGTCGGTCGAGCTACCATTATCAACAAATATTCTTTTAACTCGAAAATTTGCCATGGTCCCTGTTATAACAAGGTCGTCCTTGTGCCCTGGCACCACGCCTTTCATATCATCTTCTGTGAAATAAATTAGCGGTGGTGCAGATTTCTTGCTGCTTTCCTTGAATCTCGGTTGATCTCTTATCGACATAACTTCCTTGAGATATTTCTTTCGCTGATTGGCGGTGTCTCCTCCACCTCCTATGCCCCCCGAAATCACATTACATTCGAATTCGGGTTCTGGGAACTCGTCCTTTTTAGTTTTCTTGTCATCTCGGTCTTTACTCTCCTGCTGACTTTTCCTTTTGCCTTGATGCCCTTGAGTTCGAAGAATGTGTTGTCGAAGCTTACCTTCACGAACAAATTTTTCTATCGCATCACGGAGTTCCCGACATTGGTCAGTCGTATGACCTGGTCCATTATGGAAATCACAATATCGGGAATAGTCTAATCCTTCCTTCCTCATCATCGGACGAGGACGTTCAACTTTCCTCATCTCCGTAAAAGCAACTTCCTTCCATATCTGACCTCGTGTAGCATTCAGTGGAGCATACTTGTCAAATTTCCACTCGTACTTCTTGGACCTAAAGTTAGGGTCGGGAAAATTTCATAGAGGTCAGTTGGCGGGATGATTTGTGGGTTGTCGACTGGGTTGTGCATTCTCCTGACGTTGGTTCCTCGGCGATGTAGGTTTCTTGTTCTCCCTCGGGGCTGAGTTAGCAATTTCCATCTATTCCAACTCCAAATATTTCTTAGAACGGATCATAAACTCGTTTAAAGTCCTCACAGGATCTTTATAAATGGATTTGGCGAGACGGGATGACCCATTGAGCCCGGCTGAGATGAGATGTACGCGGACCTTTTCTTCCAAGCCCTGTACTTGCAAAGCGGCTTCTTTGAATCGGTCCATATAACTCTGTAATGTTTCTCCGGGTTGCTGGCGTATTTTCCCTAAAATGAACTCGGATTTGGGTTGCTTCTTGCTTGTCGCAAAATTCAACAAGAATTTTTGTCCAAAATCTTCAAAATTTTGTATAGAGCGCGGCGGCAATGTGTGAAACCAGGCTTGGGCGGCTTCAGTCAAAGTAGTAGCAAAAATTTGAGAAATTATAGGCTCGTCAATACCTCGGACGCACATTTGCATATCGAACTCGTCTATATGCACCTGAGGATCTTGGCTCCCATCATACTTGGATAAGAAAGAACCATCGAAGTCTTCCAAGAATTGGGCTTCTACTATTCCGTCGATGAACGGGCTGTTATTCTGATGACCTCGGCGATGTTTCCTCCGATATGTATCGTCTTCTCGTCTGGGCCGGCGTATAATTTCTCCTGCTGGTCTGTCAACAACGGCATGTTCTGGGATTCCGGCTGACGGAGTGGGCTGAGGTCCTTCCTTGCGTGATTGGGAATGGAATATTCTGGCTTGCTCGGATTGACTAGTTGGTCTTCTATTACCATCCTCGGCTGTGGGTACCGAGTTCCTTGTTTCATGCCTTCTTTCTGCTGCATGAGGTTGCTCGTTCTGTGTCGTCGTTGGTCATTCAACATTAAGAATTTGATGTTCCACATGTTGGGAACGGTGGTCCTCATCTTGTATGTTCTTAGCATGGCATTCGTTCAGCTGTTTGGACAAATTCCGAGCATCCTCGTGTCATTGAAGCTCATAGCGCTTCTCCAAATTCTCTAACCGAGATAAAATAGAGTTCAAAGCGTTGTGGATAAAACACTGATTGTTGTCTAATTCTACCTTGGCACTTGACGGTGGAGCACGAGCTGGTGGCATTGCTGGGGAAGAAGCAGTATGAGACATTGCATCTTCTGCTACGACGTTCTCCAGATTCATGTTCCGAGGTGGTTCGTTATGTCCAGCGATCTGATGGCTTCTGGTGTTGACCATCGTGAGTTGGTGGGATTCGAAATTTATCGTCCCCATAGACGGTGCCACTGTTCTGGTTAAACAGAATGTACCCAGTAAGATTTACTGGGATTTTGCTATGGGATCAAACTCTCCCTTTATGATGATGCTTATAGAGATGAAGCACCCTTGAGGAGATGATCACTGCCGAAAACAACACAAGTGGTGTGTTGTGTGTGTAGTGTGAATGAAAAAGAGAGAGTCAGAATTGTTGTGTACCTTTCACCACCATTACTGTTGTATTTATAGGACAATATATGGATCCTGTTGGTTAAGGCCCATTATCTTTGACCGAGATATTGGGATATTCTTCTTATCTTTCTATTGCAATATTTGTTATATCTTATCATCTTATTGGATAAAATGTGGGACGGTTGAGGATTCAAATATTTGAAATGTAGTGGGCTTTATCTGTAACATAACCACCGTTAATCATTTCATCATCGTTGTCCACCACAGATGAAAACCTCGTCCCCAGTGACACCATTGTTGCCATTGTCGACTACTGTTCGCGCTGCTAGCAACCACCGAAGACTCCTCCGTATCTGTTGTCGAGGACACAAACACTATCAAAGTTTAAGACACATTATTCTCGTTCTGTGTGATTGCCTCCCCAAGTGTTTCAATCTCACGAGAAAGTCGATGGTGGAGATGCTCTTGCCGTAAAGGATGTCATAAGTGACAGCGGTGGTTGTCGGGGAACCAAGGCCATCGACGATGGTGATGATGAGATTTAATAAGAGGGAGTAGGGGAGAGTAAACCAATGGAGGATGTAGAGATAGGGTTGGGAGGAAAAAGATCCTATGTGGAGAGTGTAGAGTACAGCCATAGGGATCAAATGAATCCAACGGTTAACAAAATTTGTTCTTCATGAGTCACTTAAAAGACTTGTCCATGGTAGTTTTGGCCTTAAATGTATCACAAAAATTGGATTTGAACTGGAAAATGATTATGTCAATAATTCATAAATTTATATTAGACTTTATATTAATTAGGCTTAATGCCAATAACTCATAACATTGAATCTTATAAAAAAAACATAAAATAGTCCAAATTCCTATAGGGTTTTTTATAATGTTCTTGCTTTCCAAATTTATTTCCATAATATTTTCTTTTATAATAATATTTAGAATTTTTAAGGATTTTTTATATTTTTTTTATTCTCAAAACTAGGGGCTCTAATTATCTCTACTCCATATTGATGACAAAAAGTTCCTAATTTTTTTCTATTGGTTATACTTTCTTTCCTCATTTTATTTTGTAATTTAAAATCAGTACACATCTGTATTCCTTGTTTCTACAATAACATTATGAATTTGACGATAAGTTAATTTAGCATAAGGTATTGGTTGCTTAAAATGTCTTTCTAAATTTACTCTAACTTTTTCTACAAAGAGTTTTGGTAATCCTCCTATAAATCTTTCTTTCCAATATCCTGCATATCCATCTTCTCTTAATACTACCTTGGATATAAATACATCTTTATACCATCTATAATTAGACATTGTAGGACAATTTAAACTAGTTAGTTGAATACTTATTCTTTCTTTAAAGATATTTGGATCTCCTATGAAATTTTGGATTATAGAAAATATAAGCGTTGCTACTGCATCTTGTTCTTGAGTTTCTTGTTTTATACTATTTAATATAATACCTCTTTCTTCATCTGTACAAAGATTATCCCACCAACCTTTAAGTTGTCTTGTAAAGTCTTGTACTATAGCAACAACAATATTTCTATTTGATATTCCTTTAGTTTTATAAGCAATGACTGTCATGGTCATTTGACAGTTTAAATCTAATATTTGTTGTTCACTCATCCCATCTATATTCCATTATGCTATTTCAATTCCTGAAAAAACATTTTGACGCAAATCTCCACGTTCTTCAAATTGAACATATGCTAGAGAAGGTCTTGAATAATAATTTCTAAGTTTAGGATAATAATTAACTCCTCTTCTAAGTTTATTAATTTCTAAATTATCTTGTTGTAATGTATTTATTGTAAATTTACCTATACTTAATTTCTCTAATTTTTTTCTAATTTCTTCTATCTTATTTTCAGTTTGATTTCCTAATTTAATAGAATCTAAATCTTTTTGTGGAACATTGATTATTTTATATATAGGTTTATCTATAATTTTTAATGATTTATCTTTAGCAGTACTAGGTTCCTGTGAATTATTTTCTAACCTAGTTAAATGTGATGACATAGTGTTTAACATAATGTTTGAATAATTTAATTGATGATATATTTTTCTAATATCCCTTATTTCTATATTCTTATTTTGTTCTATTACATCCTTAAATGGTGAAGCCTCTATTTCTAAATTAGCAACATTAATTTTTACACCCTTATGTGGAGGATATTCTGGCTCTATAATTTTATCTTTTGTAGTTTTCCAAGTATTAGTATTTTTTATAATAGGATTAATTTCTTTTTGTGTCTCAAAAACCCAATCAAAGAAATAAATATTAATTTCTTTTTCTTCTAAATAATTATAATAGCTTTTTCTAATTTTATCTCGTTCTTCATCACTATAGATTTCAAAAAACCATTTTCTATTCTCTTTATTATAGTCTGCTAAAAAGTCTTGCTTAATCCATTCTTTGTCAATTTTAAAGGGTTCTATTTCCCTGATTATAACATTTAACACTTGGGATCTGGTTGGAGAGTATCTAGGCGGCAAATTATTATCATTAGTATCTTGATATACTGGAGATACTTTTGGGTTACTATTATCTAATCCCGTTAAGTCTAAATCTACGGTAGATCCACTTATAGAGTGTCTTGATGATTGTCCTTTATTAATCATATATAGGATTTTTCTATCCTTAAAGATTGTGACCTATTCATTCTTAATCTTATATCTGTATCATCCTGTATAATTTCTCTTATGTGGGTATTATATACTCTAGGGGGTTCTATTACTTCTTCAATTTTCCATTCTTCAGGAATATTTTGCATAACTTCTTCATGATCTAACCTTCTGGGAACTTGTATACAAGATTTCTTTAAATTTTGTTTCTACTAAAATAGTTGCATTTTTCTTAGATTCTCGTAAAGCTCTAAAATTATAGTCTATTTTTGTTACTTTGTAATATAATCTAAATATTATCTCTATTGGACTACTATCTTCTTAAAAATATTGTCAGGTAATCTTACATGTAATTTTATTGCTTTTCCTGTGTATTCATTATGTAAATTCGTAGCAAGGTTAGGATAACAATTAAAAAATGTTGGGCCATCATGTAAATTACTTTCTAATATTGCTATTACTGAATCTTTAAAGTTTACTAGTCTAGTATCTCTTAATGACATTAATATAGGACTATTTATTCCTAACCTAAAATTAGGTTTTGTTGCAACTTGTATTAATCCTATATGAATAAAATTAAATCCTTTTCTTATATGCATATCTAACATTTCTTGTTCTAATATATTTATTATTTTATTGACATTTGTTCCTAGATAACTGTATTTCATTACATGTATTTCATCTTTATTAGAGGAAAAAATACTATGTCTTTTATATACCTTACTTTTTCTTACTATAGGTATTGACCAATTATGTAAAGATTTCTGTATCTCTGATACAGGTATTATTGTTTTATTTTCTAATGATTCTAATGATTCTTCATTATCTATTGTTTGAGGAGTTCTTAAGGCTATTTGTTTGTCTTTATTACTTCTTCCTATCTCACTTAGACTTCTAACGATATTGGTTATTCTACTTATTGATTGAGTTGATGTTACGGGACCACCTCTCTCCATCTTTAAGCTAAACCAACGGTCTTACAAACTCTATGCTGCCGGGACCACTTAGATTTGAGAAGCTGACCAACGTATACGCACCTCTCAGTGTTATACTCAACTCTTTCAAAAATTAGAATAACTGGTATAGATAGAAATCTTTATGAAATATGAAGAAGAACAAAGATATAAAAAAAAATTAAAGATCACTGTAACACTTAGTGGCTCTGATACCACTATCACTGCTATCACACCACAGACAATCAGGATTAGTTATAGAATAATGAAGAATAAGAAGTTGAACTAACTCAGGTGCAAATTCATATCCAAAATCTTTTTATAAATAACATAATAATTCTGAAATTCAAATATTAAAAGAGCATGAATATATCCAGTATGATAGACAAATTGTAAATATGATTTGATCATATATAAGAAAACTTACGAACAATACAATCTTGAATCAGAGCAAGTAAGAAGAAGAGAGAAATTATTATCAAACGGAAAATAAGTCGCGAAATGGTAGTAAATTCAAGATACATAGTGTTCGTGGATAAAAGCTTATGCCTTCATCGATGATTTACATGACTATTTATAGAAATATAATACTCTCGAATTCCAAGCTGGACTTAACTTAATTATACAAACAATATTTAGATATCCTATAGTACAGTAAAGACAAATAAAAAGAAAACACGCACATGCTTATGTACAGTAATATTATCTTGTCCACAGTACTTTTGTCTCTTGCCGACAAATCTGATTGATTATTGATCTGTGCTTCATTATCCTGATAATCTTATCTTCTGGATTTATTCAGAGAATTCTTCTTTAGTGAAATAGTCTAACATATCCCTATTCTTGTGATAGGGATTGGTACTAGAGCTAATCCCTTCATCTTTTATTAACTTCTGACCGCTACTGTTTATTGATCTCATTCTTTGAAGTCTTTCTTCAAACTCTTCTTGTGAAGTCGTCGTGGATAGCTCCACCATTATCTGACTCTTCTGGGCTAAAAATAGTGCTTTTTTATCTGCATCTTTATAGAGCTGGGTTTTTGGTGCTCTATTGATATTTGCCCACTGAACTAACTTATCTTTACTAATTAATCTAACGTCAAAATTCTTCCACCATTTTATTTTTATTTTTCTGGATAAAGAATAAATATCAGTAACATTATCAGCTCTTGTAACCTATACGCCCAACACATGATCCATCTTATTCCTTGGGAAGCTATGAAAGATATGAATTGATATCCTTCTGGAGGGAATAATTCTCTTATGGGTCCGAACTTGAAGAACCATCTAATAAACCATCTAGGAAATTTAAGAGATATGCCTTTTTTAAACCAAATAAACCAAGAATGCTTATTTGGTCTAAGGTATAGAATATTGGTCCAGGCTACAATATAATCAAAATAATTGTATTACTGGGGGTTAAAGGTTTTGGGTTGATGCATGGATTGTCCCCAATCTATGTTTGACAACACCTGCAATATTTTGATCTTAGAAAACTAGATAATATCATCTTTATCTTTATTGTGAGAAAGTTCTATAGAATCTGTGTCTACCAAAATGAACTCATAAAAGGTTCTATTTTTAAGAATATCACAAACTGGGTATGAAGAGTCTGGAGGAAAGATTTTATTAGCTAAATCCACTAGAGGTAGCTTTAGCCAGTGTTTTTCTGCTATCATGACTGGAAGTGTGGTATCTTTTTTCAAGTATTTAGGACCTGTCTCTGTATCTGTTTGGAAAACATGGGTAGTATTAGGTCTGGAGGTATTAGCTCTTTCAAAATCTCTGGGGCCAACTAACGTATTAATATATTGAAGAGGGGTATATTTATTTTTCTGAACTGGGGTTGATCCTCTAACTACATGTGACAGGATATTAGGATTTATAAGAAACCTGGAATTTCCAATATTTGCCAAAGGCTGTATTGCTTTCTCAAAGTCTTTATTCGTTCCCAGTGGGGTCCGTATTGATCTTTGGTATTAGCTTTATTTTTTCTCATTCTGATTACTGTAAAAACTCTCTAGTTAAGAAATCTGGCAAAAAATTCTTATCTCCTTTAATGTGCTCAATTTCAAAGTCAAAACAAGAAAGTAAAGATTGCCATCTAGCAAAAATATGTTTTAAAATTAAGTTTTTAACATCTTTTTGTAAGAGGGAAGGAGCTGCTTTACAATCAGTCCTTACAAAAAAAAAATTTATTAAACAAATCATCTTGAAATTTTTGCAAACATAAAACTATTGAAAGTATTTCTTTTTTCACAATAGAGTATTTTTTCTGGGAAGGATGCCAAATACCCGAATGATATCTGACGACCTGTTCTTTAGAAGTATAAGAGACTCTTTGTTTTAGAATACCACCATATCCAATTTCTGACGCATTTGTTTCTACAATTAAGAAAGTTGAAGGATCTAGGATTCCTAGACATGGGAGCTTCTTGGTTATTTGTTTAATTTTCCTAACAGCCATGGTCATTGCTTCACACCATTCTGGAGGGGTTTTTCTAAGTCTTTCATATAATGGGGCACACTCAATTCTAATGTTGGGCATAAAATCTGCTGTATAATTTATACATCCTAAAAATCGTTGTAACTGTTTTTTATCTTTAATCTCATCTAGAAACTTCTCTGTAAACTCTATCGATCTTTGAATTGGGATAATAGTTCCTTGATATATCTCATATCCCAAAAATCTTATTTTAGTTTCAAATATCTTTATTTTTCTTTCATAAATCACTAATCCATTTTCTTTTATAATTTCTATAAATTTTCCTAAATGTTCTATATGTTGATTAATATTTTTTGAATAGACTAATATATCATCTAAATATTCTATTGTGAAATCAGAATATTTATAAAATATATCATTCATTATATTTTGATACTCACTTGGTGCATTTTTTAATCCTTGAGGCATAACATTCCATTCATAATGCCCAAAGGGTACTACAAAAGTAGTAGGTTTTGTCACTTTTAATCCACCTTGGAGTTAAGCCAAGAAAATATGATATGATTCTGACTAAATGTTTGCATACACAATAGGGTGTGTGTGCGTGTGTAGGGTGGAAGCGAAACGAGGGAAGGGAGACTAAGATAGACAAAGCATCAATGGAAAGCTGGAATAGAGTACGGAATTCACATGGCTATGAACCAGGGCAAAAGCATATATATAAACTTAAAGCATATAAATTTAAGCTCTCAAGCTCGGCAAGCCATCAGGATGAGACAGAGTGGATGGGAAGAGAAGAATTCAGTTACAAAATATGCAAAAACATGCAAATGAGAAACTAAATTTTATTTCTCAAAATAAAAGATTACAAAAGATTGCAATTCAGAGGTATACCTAAGGAGAAACTCTTTGAATGTAAAAACTTGATTACAGAAATAGGGACGTAGCCCTTATAAAGACATAAAATTTCCCGTTTCTACAGTTTTGATAAACAAAATCGAAAAACCTACCGCTACAGTGAACAGTTATGTACAGTAGTTTGCCGTAGGAAAGGATGATGCAATGCTGACGTTAGTCTTCAACTAGATTGATTCCAATGCAGTCGTCTTCATTGTGATAGAAGTCGTCTAAAGATGCGATGGAGGCTTCATTTGGCTTTTTTGATGAACAAGATTCATCAGAACTTCTTTGATGAAGATCCATCTTCTTTCTCCTTTTCCAAGAGATTATGAATCATCTTCACATTGTCTGCAAACTTCTCCTTTGATGAGGGTGCTGCTAATGCTGAAAGAGCTAGTGATCTTTGATTAAGAAACTGACAAGTCTCTGGATCAGCATTCTTGATTTGTTTAGGATGGTTTTTGAACCAAATTTTAACTTGATCAGGATGCGCCTTGAAATGGTCAAACTAGGACCACCAACCATTTGACCAGAGCTTTCCTTCTCAACATAGAAAGATGCCCTTTAACAAACACCTTTCCAAAAACATAGCACCATTGGAAGATCCAGGTAATAGACATTTTACTAAAAAAATGTAAGTCTGTAGGGAATGGAACATCCCCAAACTCAATTTTTTTAGTAAAATTGATTAATCCAGCTACCACCTCAGATGGAAGAATATCAAGAACTGGACCAAAATAACTCCACCAATGGATTCTCCATTTAGGAAATCTATATTGGACATTTTGTTTGAAATAGATTAACCAAGAATGCTTAAAGTCTTTATTCTGAAAATAAAAGACATTATGCCAAGCAGTTTGATAATCCCAATAAGGAAAACCAATGCGATTATAATTTTGAGAAATTTTTTTGATTTTATTCAAATCTCCAAATTCTCTAGGTGTTAAAACCTTAAGGATTTGTAGAGTTGAATAAGCATTTTGTTCATAATCTTTATTTTTATGATGTTTAATTTGGACAGAGTTGGTATCAACCAGAATAAATTCATAAAAATGTTTTATTTTGCTGATTAAGATTGGTTTGTAATGGAATTGGTTTCCCTGGAAATCTTTTGGGAATATTTTTTGGGGAATTTTGTTTGGTTTAGGGTCCCAAAAATCTGGTTCCATTTGGATTACATCCTCATACTTATCTTTCGGGATGTACTGGGTATGAGATTTAGGCTTTTGGATGGCCATTGGTTCAGGAAGTTGAACAATGGCTTTGCTCTTTGGTTGATGAAGGCTTAATGAGGCACTTTTAAGATTTTGGATAATAGTTACAAGATTTTCATTATATTCATCTTCTTCAAAAGCAATGTCAGCCCAAGATTTGGAAGGGAGGCCCTTAGGAAGATGGGTTAAGCCCTATTCTTGAATAGCCAAAAGAGTTTGAATAGGTATGACATAATTAGCCTTTGTCTGAGATTGGGGTTTTGATTTCTGAGTAGATAACTCAGTAAGAGATTGAGGACCATGAGAAGATGATCCTGATTGTATTTAAGGGATATAGGTATATGACCCGGATTGGGTTGATGACCTAGATTTTTCTTTAGAATCTCCTTCCGCTTTGGATGCAGATCATAACCCTGTATGGGTGATTAAACTAGCCACAGCTAGTCTGGGTTTACTGCTTCTGCCTTTCCCCCTTCCTCGCGAGGAGGAAGATTTAACTGAGTCTGACATTTGACTATCACTGATTTCTCCCCTGTAAATATTCACGAGTAAGATAATCAAGTAAAGAGTTTAAGGTACCTTTGAGGAATTCAATTCAAAATCAAAGATACTTAAAAAAATTTTCCATTTAGCAAAAATTTGTTTTGATGCAAGGTTTTGAATATCCTTTTGTAAAATCTCTTTTGCAGATTGACAATCAACACGAATTAAAAACCTTTGATTAAGTAAATCAAATTGAAATATTGATATGCATAAAGCAATTGCTAAAACTTCTTTTTTAACAATTGAATAATTCTGCTGAGCAGGATTCCAATGCTTCGAAGTAAAAGAAATTATTTGTTCTTTGTCATTGATAGACTATTTGATAATACCACCATAACCAATGTCGGAGGCATCAGTTTCAACAATCTTTTTGGCTGAAGGATTGGGGAGGTAAAGACCGGGAAGATCTTTGACTCTAGATTTGATTTGTTGGACCAAATTAGTATGAATATTGTCCATGGAGAGGGCGTCTTCTTGAGACATAGAGAGATTTAGTATGATTACTAAGTTGCATAAAGAAGTCAGCAACATAATTTAGACAACCAAGAAAACGTTGAAGTTGGGTCTTCTTAATGATTAGGAAATTTGTTAGCAAAATCGATTGCACGATTAATGAGAGTGATGGTTCGTTGGTAAATATAATGGCCAAGAAAATGAATTTTAGTTTGAAAAAGATTGATTTTAGTTTGGGATAATGCAAGACCATTTTTTCTGATTACCTGTATAAAAAAGTTAATGTTTTAAAATGTTGATCAACTGATTGAGAAAACACAAAAACATCATCAATTTAGACAATAATGAAGGATGAGTAAAGATTAAAAATGTCATTCATAATTTTCTGGAATTTTGAAGGAGCATTTTTTAATCCAAAAGGCATAACTCTCCATTCATATTGTCCAAAAGGGATAGTGAAGTCTGTTTTATAACAATCACTATCCTTGATTTGAATTTGCCAAAATCCAGATTTCATTTCAAATTTAGAAAATATTTTAGCAGAAAAAAGGGGATTAAGAAGATCCTTCTTATTCAGATTCGGATAACGAATCCACTAAAGGGCTTGATTAAGAGGTTTATAATTGATAACTAAGTGAGAAGTGCCACATAAAAAACAGAACAAGACCAAGGGTTCTTGCTCTTCCTGATTAATCCCCTTTGCAGAAGATCATGAATTTCCTTCTGGCAATGAACAAGGAGTTCTTGACTCATCTGGATGGGTCGAGCCTTGGTAGGGATTTGTCGATCATTAAAATCCTTTTCATAAGGAAGATCAACAATGTGCTGCTTTTTTTGCCAAAAAGCATTACGAAGATCAACACAAATAGAATTTTGGATTTGATTTACCAAAGATTTAATTTTATTCTGAATGATTGGTTGATTAAGCAAATCATCAATTTTCTTATAAGAAATCTCTTCCTTAAGATAATTAATTTGATTATGCTTATAAAAGATTGGATTCAAATCTCTTATTATAGGAGTTTTAAGAAATTTGAAAGTAATGATTTTATCAAGATAAGTAGTAAAAATACATTTATCCGAAATTGTGATTGGAAAAATGGATTTAATAAAGGGTGTTCCTAAAATAGCCACATTTTAAAGATTTTTGACTAAAAGAAAAGAAGTTTTAATTTTCAAATCTTCATTTTCAATTATTGCATTTGAAAGTTTGAAATTAACATGAAGTTTAGAATCACTGGCGGTACTAACTCGTTTAGATGTTTTTTCAAAAAAATAATTAGTTGGAATTAATCCTTCCTGAATGTAGTTCAAATATGCCCTTGTGCCAAACAGAGCTTCAGTTTCAAGGATAAAAGTTCCAATAATAATTTTGATTCTAATATAAAACTTTTGAATTGTTAATTGATTAATTAATTCAAAAATCTTTGGAG
This sequence comes from Glycine latifolia, assembly GCA_013407115.1. Taxonomy (NCBI): domain Eukaryota; kingdom Viridiplantae; phylum Streptophyta; class Magnoliopsida; order Fabales; family Fabaceae; genus Glycine; species Glycine latifolia. The sequence continues at coordinate 22,287 of QARZ01040227.1, read as the reverse complement.
GAATAACTAAATCATTTGGAGAATCATTATCAGAAGGTTCATTATTCTGAATAGATTCTTCCTTATCAGTTTGATCACCAGATTGCAGAACAGTCAAATTATTATGGTGAACATTTTGTTGTTCTTTAATAAGGCGAATTTCAGCTTTGAGTTGATTAACCTCATGCTGAAGATCCTGGGTAGTTATAGGTTTAACAATACTCTTTTCAAATTTATTAAGAGTTTCCTTAACATTAAACTTGTTATTAATTAACAAAGTGTTTGATCTAGAAGAAGAAGATGGTTCATTAAAAGATCGTTTAAGTTTAAGCAAAAGATTTTTATTCTCTTCAGGATCAGAAATTGCATTAATCACCTCAAAAAGAAGATCTTGCTCTCGAGTAAGGACATTGATTTGAGAAGAAGGAAAATCTTCATCAGTCCAAGATAAATCATCCTCTTAAATTTGATTCAGATTTTTTGAATATTGACCTTCAGAATATTGCTTATCAGATTCTTCTTCAGAGGAGGATTCTACTAAGAGCTGATTAATCTATTCTTCAACAAAGGGTTCTAGGTTGAGGTTCCTAAGCTTCTTCTTAAGTCTACAATACTAACTTTTATGATCAGGTTTGCCCAAGTCCAACAAACTACAGGTTTCTTAGGAATGTAAACCTTATCAAAAGGAGGTATGGTTTGGAATTCTCTCCTAAGCTTTCTAGGTGGGGTTCTAAACTTATGTCAGTGATAGACAGATTTCTTGGGTTTCTGTCTATCAGGATTATGGTGATGCTTTCTAGATTTCCTAGGCTTGGAACAAGGAAGGCCAAACTGTTAATAGAAATTTCCCAAATCTCTGCGATTTTGAGCATTTTCTTTAGCAAGCTAATATTGAATTTTATTATCTTGGAAAATCTTTAAGGCTACCTTATGGATATAAGCAATAAGTTGACCATAACTTAATTGCTTATAAGGAATCTCATTGTTGGGATGCTGACTACGGATCTTATCCCTAACCTTATCCCTTAAGGATTTTGGAAGACCAACTAGAAACTTTTATTTCCAGAAAGGTTCTTGACTGTCTTCTCTGGTAAAGACTCTAGTGAGGAATGTATCCTTATACCACCTAAAGTCAGCTAGGGTCTTACACCTAAGATTGGATAGGAATTCAGCATACCTATCTTTCCATAAGGTGGAATCACCTATGAAATGCTGAACAATAGTAAAGATTAACTGATTGACAGAATCAGGGATGGGTTTACCATCTTAGGTTAAAACTGTGCCATTATTTTCCGTTTTGATAGCACTCTGGATGGTAATCTTATGATCCTCAGACAAATAGTTATCCCACCAACCTTTTAGTTGTCCAGTGAAACTAGAAACTAAAATGTTTACAATAACTGCTTCTGTGCAGTTAAGAGATGTGTCACAGGCTGTTGCAACCATAGTCATCTATTGGAGGATATTAAGGATCTGAGACTCAGTTTTACCATCTATATTCCATTCATAGATGTGGTTGGCATTAAAGGATTTGGAATGTTCCCTTTCTTCTAGGAGAAGATCAGGAGCGGTAGCCCTATTGTAATACACCTTAGAAGGTTGCTTCCAATTTGGCTGATTTCTAATAGAATTAATATGGATAGACCTATCAGAGTCAGAGTTACCATTTTCTGACTCAGCTTAGTTAAGGACATTGATTTCTTTATCTTTGTCCTTATGGGCTTCATGCCTAGATCTTGCTCTAGTGAGAGTGGGTCTGGAATGAGCTCTTGTGAAGTCTGAGGAGTTTCTTGAATGATTATGGAAGTTAATCCTTCAAGTGTAACACCCCGTAGGCCTCCGGTGCGTTAACATTAATAATATCAGTTTAGTGCGCAATTATCATAAAATAGTATTCAGCGGAAGTGCAGAATCGTTTTTCTTGATTCATTATGTATGGAATATCAAACTGTGAAATCATAATAATACAAAACACAATACAATCCCTTGCTGATCCAGTTTCCCCATTCATATATCAAAACCAGACATCTTAATAACACAGACAGATAACAGATATAAGACAATTATGCTCAGGGTAAAGTCATATATCATATATAACAGGGTTCTGTACATGTACATATCAATGTCCATAGTCCACACCACACATACCGTGGTGGTACAAAAGAATAACAGCCCTCCATGAGGGAGTACAGAAGTCTTCATCAAGATAGAACAAAAAGAGCCATCCAACTCCTAGCCTAGTCTCAACTGGGCCTCCTGCCCTGAGACTGCTCTTCTCTACCAAAATTATCACCTGAAATCATGTAAGCCCCACACGGGGTGAGATAACATATCTCAGTAAGCTCAGGGTTCTCGGGAAATCATTCCCACCCTGGCCCACAGATTCACAACACATAAACAGGTATATAGGTCATATATGGCTCACTGGCCTCAACATAACATAAACATCATCACAAACAAATCTATGACAGGAGGCAGAGCTCCTCGATGCCTGGCGGAGCTCCTCAACGCCCACTGACGGAGCTCCTCAACGTCAGTGCCTGTCATAGTGTGGCAGAGCTCCTCAATGCCACAGGCGGAGCTCCTCAACGCCCAAAAATACCCGGCGGAGCTCCTCAACGCCGGTATGTATCTGTTGGCCAACAGTTCTGGCAGAGCTCCTCGAAGCCAGGGACGGAGCTCCTCAACGTCCAGAATACCCGACGGAGCTCCTCAACGTCGGTATTCTTCTATTGACCAACAGATGTCTCAAGCACAGCACAAACATCAAATGCAATTGCATACAATCTCAATACAAGTAATGCCATAGCCAATGCATGCATCATGAATCATGACCAACACTCCCCAGGAGTGTGGTGTGCAACCAAAGAGGGAATTCATCCCCAAGAAACACTGAACTTACCTGGTAAGGTCTCAGTCAGTAATTCCTTCCCAGGTCTGTGGCTCTTGCCACCAACAGTCTCAGAATCAAAGCCTAATCAAGGCACATGTAAACCTTATATTAAAATAAGCCCTCAGGCATACAATTCACAATACATAACATATCAGAAATCCCTTATCCTAGGGTTTAATCAATATCTGCCCACACAAGGCTTTTTCTCAGGCTCAACATAAGCATAACTAAGGCTCTGGCATCTCAACAGATAATCACAAGTGACCATCACACAGGTCACACAGATAACACAGAGCCAAAATTCAAAGTCATCAGAATTTAAAACTAAAAGCTAATCCTTCATCATTACATTGCCCTGAGTAAGTTTCTCTACAGGACCCTGGGCTAATTCTAGCCCCATCTCACTGTGGGTCACATTACTCAGGAAATCCCAAATTCCTAATTACCCAAAGGAACTTGAGTTTCTTACCTCAGCGGCGACTCAATTGACCTCAGAACAGCTTTCCCAAGCTCTGGTGTCCTTCCTAAGCCGCTGTTCTCAGCCAACTCAAGTCTTTGAGCTAATTCCTTGAGAAAGGATTTCTCACTCACAAGGGTTTTCAAAGAGAAGGAATGAAGGATTCAAGATTTCTAGGTGATTCACACAAGCTTATATGTCATTGGGAGGTGTTTAAATCATAAACTAAGGTCCTTGGAAGCTTGGAACTGCTTTAATGGAGGTCCAGGGCGAAGGGAAGAAGAAGAAGGAGTTTTTCCTTCTGAAAAACGCGTTCTGCCCTTTTATACTTAGCCTGCCCGAGCTCTGGCGCGATCCGCGCCGCATCCCGCGCGATCCGCGCCACAATGGCGGTGCTTCTGGCGCTATCAGCGTCAGCTTCCAGAACCTGTGGCGCTACCCGCGCCACCTCTGGCGCTGTCCGCGTGGAATTCCAGTGAGAAATAGTTTTCCAGGCCACTTGCCGCGCGATCCGCGCCACCCATGGCGCTATCCGCGTGGGCTGGAAAACTTTGGCGCCATCAGTGCCATACCTGGCGCCATCCGCGCCACACCCTTAACAGGGTTTTCTGATGCGAATCCCCGCGCCACACCAACCATGCCATAACTTAGGGTTATCACATCAAGTTTTTCTTTAAACTCATCAGAAGGTGACTAAGAGGTTGCTTAAAGCTTTGAGATTAGCAAACTTTTTCTTAAGCTTATCAATCATCCTAAAGGGTTTAAAGATTGGGGTTTGAATATTCTTAGAGGAAGATGTACTGGCTTCTAAACTAGGGCTAGGTCTTTCTCCTATGGTATGGAGGTACTTGTTTGTATAATTGGATTGTTCCATAATATACTTAATATCTTTGGAAGATATGGGTTCAGACTCATCCTTAGACTTAAAGGGTGAGGCATAGATTAGATTATGCTTTTCATTCCTAATATTGGGAAGGATAAACTTGGTTAACGGATAAAACTCAGATCTAACTATTTGACCATCCTTAAGATCATACTTAGTGATAACACTAATGGTGTTTGGCTCTAAGAAAGGATAATCTATCTTATGGTAAGCTGCATAAGATTTAAACCAATCAAAGAAAAAGATTTGAGTCTTAACCTGATTAAGAAAAAAATAATACTCTGCCCTTATTTGATCTTTGCTATTATCCCTATAATGGCTAAGAAACCACTCTCTTTGAGAAATCATTTCCTCATAATCAAAATCTAGCTTAAGGGTTTCATAATCTATGTAGGTCTTATTAATTATGGATAACTTCATAGTCTTGCATAGATGAAAAAGTTGGAAAAGGGATAGATCTAAGCTCTTCCTCATTGTTTTCTTGCTGATAGACAAGTTGAGTAATTGAAGATGAGGTTTCTATACCCTGAAGCTTGATTCTGCTACTACTTCTACTTGGAACAGTAAAAAAGGATTTCCTAGAGAAAACAGATCCAAACATTTTCGATCTAGAGTCTCTGGTGAAGGATAATCTAGCGGTATTGAAGGAGTTGGACCTATTAAAGGTGATCTTTACCCTACCAGAGTCATACTGTTTGATAAATCTAGGTGTGGTTTGGGGTTTGGCCGGGGCTACCCTATCCATGGCCCAAGTCTGAGGGAAATTAATGTCTTCCCACTTGATGACTTTTGGGATTACAACCTTGGCTTTGGTTGTATCAATGAGGAACAAAGTAGTTTCTCCAGTCTTCCTAAGCTTGAGAACCCTAGACATACATAAGTTAATTGCCTTGTATTGAACTTGATAGATTATATTTACTGGAATAGATCCAGCCTTCATATCAAGACCATAAAGTTGGACATCTAAGGTTAAGACATCCAAAATATTGGCATCCTCTAGGTTGACAGTCCTATCAGGATAACAATTGAAGTAGATAGGTCCGTTACTAAGGCTGGTTTCTACGGTGCCTAAAATGGAGTCTGTAAACTGATTGTGATGGAAGTCTCTTGAACACATTCAATGTGCAAAAAGCTATATTTTTGTTTATGAAGTTTTAAAGAACTGTTTGAAAGAAGTTTGACTTCATCAAAATCAGATTTAAGATTGATGTTAGTTTCAACCGTTCAGATTATAAAATCAAATTTACGAAAATATTTTCCGTCAGGTTTGTAAATTTCATTTTTTGGAATCCTAGGAATTTTTCAGTCATCCAGATCTTGATTAATATCCTCAAAAGAAACTTCTTCTTTGAAAATATTACAGTTTGATTTGATTAAAGCATTTTTAGCTTGTGAAGGATTAAAAGAGGAAGATGAAGGTTGAGAAGATTTAAAATAAAGGCGAGAGGAGAAAGTGCGAAAAAGAGACATGGAGAAAATATCATAAAATTAGTCCCCCTGATATCATTGTCATCCTTTGGTTCCATATTAACATAAAGATAGATCTAAGTTTTACCAACTGAGCTATATTCCAGACTCATTTTTTTATCTCTTAACTAAAGCCAATGAATTTCAGACAAAAGTTTAGATATTGCGTTCCACACACACACACACACACATATTGGCAGCAACTAAATTCCAAAGGGACTTCTAGAATAGGATTGTTGAGTGCTAGGGGTAGACTTTTCAATGTCATGGACTTTCCTTAAATGGTCTAGGATAGTGACATATTGTATGGCTTTTGAATCAATTCTGTCCTAGGTAATTAACCATATGCAGGTGAGATTTATCTTAATATTTATCTTGTAATATCATCAATTATGTCTTACACTAACAGCCACAACCTTCAAAAAAACAATTAATTGGAGTTGGCAACTGAACATGCCACAAAGCTTCCTATTGGCTGAAATACCCCACAAAATTAGGAATTAGATACTCTAAGCACATAAGGTAGCAATTCCTCTTGTTCATATATTAGTTTTAATGTCATCACACATGGATTATATTCACTACATTCTTATTTTGTTCTAGTTGTTCACTATAGTTTGTTACATTATGTTCATTTAAATTTGCAACTAAAAATAGATTATTGTCTTACTATGCAACACATCTATTTACGTGGATATATTTTGGGGCAGGCTTGTTGAAAACAATCAATTTGAGGGCAACATTCCTTCTACTCTTAGACTTGTTTAGCGTCTAGAGGTGGTGTAAGTGTCTATATGGTATACATATATCACATTCTCTAACAACTTATAATAAATTCCTCTTGTTTTGGCCATCTTTGGCTCAAATATCCTGTTTCTTTATGCCTACAGGTGCCTTGATGACAATTTGTTAAGAGGACATGTGCCTCTGAACATCAACAATATTACCCATATCAATGAGTTGTAAGCTAGCTAGGAGACAAAAATAACTTGTCATATAACACTATGTTCTTGTTTTGAGTAGTAACAAGTATATTATTGTTGCTAATTGTAGCAACGTTGTAATTAAAGAGGTTTCTGGATTTTTCCTCGTCGGGTACTTGCTCAATAATAAGCTGTCAGACACCCTACCAAACCTTGAGGAAAGGAACCAACTCAACTACTTGTAATTAATAACTTGTGCTTATATTTATATTAGTATCATTACTGTTATTATATTAGAGTTAATTATGTGTATTTGTTTTTACATCACGGTGACAATTTTATATTATGATTTAATTTGGTCACTCAAAGTATGTATCAGTATTACTTTTCTTTTTGAGAATCAGCAACTTTTTGAAGGTGTAACATTCCAAAAATTTAATTATGTTAGTTAGAGATAAAAAGAGGAATTACAAAAATGTTTGAAAACGATTGACCATATTACCCTTTCCTTGAAGAGGAAATTACCAAAATACCCTTAAGGTGAAAATTACCAAAATACCCTTAGATATTTTGGTTAGATATTTTGAAGTGGAAATGACAAAAATGCCCCTGGAGTAAGTGACAAATTACCAAAATGCCCCTGGATATTTTGATTAGATATTTTGTAGAGACTTGAAGAAATTACAGAAATACCCCTAGGATGTACAGACTTATTTAATAAAATGGTTTAGTAATTTTGATGGTTAGAAACAGAACGACAGACCAATCAGAATTAAGATAAGAGCAGTTTTGTATGTAAGGTCTGTGTAGCACTCTGTATAGACTGCTTGTGAGCAATTTATACTGAAATTGAAGTCAGTTTCTGGAAAACTCTTAGAGTTATATTATTTAATATTATCCTTTACGTAGAAGAGTTCAAATTGAAATTTACTTCCTCTTAAGGAATGCCATGTGTGAAGTGATGTTGGAATTGAATTCTTCTTCTTCATGAAAAGTGACATGACACAAGGAGAACCACACAATTTTCTTCTCTTTAAGGAAATGAAAACATGATAAGTAGAAAAATATCTTAAGATTCATAAATTAAAATGATAAGATACAATCATGAAGGCTTAAGAAATACCTAGCCACTTGTAAGCCACCATTGATGAAGGAATAAGAAGCCATCATAACCTTGAAATACATGTGTACAAGTATGGCATGAAGAGAAGAAAAATCTTCTCTTATTTCTCCTTGTTGGCCACGTGAAATAGATAAAATAATGAAGAAGATTCATGAACTTGCCAAGTGGAGGGACACTTGGAAGAAAGTCATCATGGCTTAGAAGATTTTTATAAAGGATAGAAGATAATTAGGAAAACCATTATGAGCTTAGTTAGAATGAAATGGAATGAGATGAAACTAAGCTCTAATGAAACCAAATGGGAGTAACTAGCTAGAAAGGGTAGAAATGCCCTTGAATATTTTATTATTTTCCAAACTCTATATAAAGGGAGGAAGGCCTTAAGTGGAAGTCATATTCAAAACTCCATTCTTCCACCTATTCCACGTGAAACCTCTCACTTCTATTGCCTTCTTCACCTTTCCAAAACATCAAATACTAGACAAGCCTTTCATTCTTTCAAGACCTTGAGGTGAAGCCAAATACTTGGAGGAATTGGAAGCAAACTTGTTTGAGGTAGGTGAAGGTTTAGATTTATTTATCACTTGATTCTTGAGATTATTCGAATGATTTTGAGCTGAATTTTGGACTGTCTTTAAAATTTTATATCTCGCTCTGTACTTAACCAAACGAGGTGTTTGACCACTCATTTTAAAGCTTAGGATGTCCTCTATGTTGTACTAAAATATGGGACCAAAATAAGTTGTGAATCATGCCCAGAAATTATTTTAGCTCAAGCTGCCCAAAACTGTCCACACCCAAACAGCTTCTGCCATCCGTTTCAGCTAAAACTAGAATTTTTACTGCTTGAAATCATGAAAACACTAGGAGATGTTAGTGTGGAATTCTGAGACTGCTGGCAGATTTGAAGTTCTATTTGTAAAATATTATATCTAGAGTTTTATAATTCCAATCGAGGCATGTGATACCTTTTTAGAAAGCTTAGAAAGTCTATTTTAACATACTAAAATATGGGAATTTAATGAATGTTAGATGAGTATATATTATAGGAAGAACCGAATCATATGTGGTAAGAAATCTTGTTGTTATGATGTTCTTTGTTATGATTTTCTTTTGTGATGATGAAATCTTGATGTTTTGTGACATAATTGTATGACATGAGTTATGTAGCTTTGCATGTCATTGAGCATGTCATGTGCATTAAGAAAGATAAAAAGATAAGACCTGAAGGGTGATACGGTTAAGCCGAGCACGACCCTGATGGTGCCCGAAGGGTGATACGGTTAAGTCGGGCGGGACCCTGAGGGAAAGACTAAAGAAAGATAATACCTGAAGGGTGATACAGTTAAGCTGAGCACGACCCTGATGGTACCCAACGGGTGATACGGTTAAGCTGAGCACGACCCTGCAGGAGCAACCTAAGTCTAGTAATGAGCTCATTGTCTAGTTTAGGGTATTAAAGAGGAAAATAACAAGGGTAAGATATGCATTGATATGATTGAAAATGATGCTTGCATTAAGGATGAAGTATGAGATTATTTTTAAGTGTTTGTGAATAAAATGAATCTACTTCGGGTTATATGTTTACGAAATTAAAAATCAACTATAATTGTTCACATGTTTTCTTAATAAATCGAAGTAGCTAGAATGATGACGATGACACCGTATGATTAGTAAATTTTCACCTACTGGGAATTCTTTGGAATTCTCACTGTTTTAGTATGTTCCCGTGTCATTCCAGACAGGTAAATCGAAAAGAGGAGTTACAAAGTGAGGACAAGTTGGAAGATTTCTTTTAATGTTGTAGACTTGTAGTATTTTGTTATATGCTTTGTAATATATGGACATTACTATTATTGTAGGGAATATTATTTACAAGTTATTACTAAGTTGTAATTTATTAAAGAGACCAAAAAGTCTCTACAGGCTCAATATAAGCATAATTTTCTAATATTGAGGTAAGTTTTTATCAATCGATTTTGGTTAAAACTTTTACGTTAGAAAAGTTAACATCTTCTAGTTACTTATAAGCATAATTTAGTAATTGGAAGGATGTTACAGAAGGGATACGAGCAACAAAAATTTTGATGAATCAGATTTTCTAGCATGGATTTCGACTCTTAACTCTTTGTCAAGACTATAGTATGTCTTTTACCATCCATTTATTCCACCAAATTCTCTATGCATGGTGTGAAGTTTATAGCTAGCTCTTGTTTTTTCATGACAGAAAGATGGTAAACAGAGGACTTCAAGGCCAAATTCCTGATTCTTTGTTTAGCCTTTCCAAGTTAAAGAATGTGTGCATACCTACCAGTGGCGGAGCTAGGAATTTTATTGAGAGGGGGCGAACATAAAAAAAATTATATCATAAATAAAGTACTCCAAAAACAATACAAATCTAATAAAAAAAACTATTACATAAACTAAAATCACTTCATGACTTGACTCTTACTCTACGTGTTTTCATATTGTTAAAATCATCTATAATTGAATCTGTGCTAAAACTTAAAACAATTTCTTTTTTAATGTATGTAATCAAAGAATTATTAAGAAATTGGTCTTCCATTCTATTTCGAAGTCTGGTCTTGATTATCTTCATAGATGAGAAAGATCTTTCAGTAGTTGCTGTAGAAACTGGAAGAGTGAGTACAAGTCTAATCACTCTATCAATAAGAGGGTAAATGATGGACTTTCTAGTTCTTGCTAGCCCTTGACATAATTCAGATGTAGTTGATAAATTAATCAAATCTGGATGTTTAGGAATGTCAAGCTCAAAATGTTGTAACTCCATCTTCAAATGCAAATAGTAGTTTATTTTATTTTAGAAGAATAACAGCAAGAAGGAGAAAGAGAAAAATAGGGAAAAAGAAAGGAATGAGGGGATACCTGAAACTTTTCTCTTTCACTGGTTTACCAAATGAAACAACTTTTTTGACTTCTTCTATTCTCTTGGGATTTGTATTTCCTTTGTTTCCAAACTTTTCCATTTTATAGTGTTCTTTCTCCCTCTTCCTCTTTATTCTTTTCCTTTTTATTTTTTTTTTCCGTTTTATCATCTTTCTTTCCTTTTTTTCTTTTTCTATTATCTCTCTTTTCCATTTTATTTTTATTACATTTTCTTTCCTCTTTTATGTTTTCTTTCCTTTTTATTGTTTTCATATTGTTTTTCTTTTTCTTTTCTTTTTTTTACTATGTTTTCTTTATATTTTTTTCTTTCCCCTTTTACCTTTTTTTAATATTTTTTCTTTCCTCTTTTTTTTTTCTTTCATTTTCATTTTTTTTATTAATTTTTTTAGGGGGGGTGGTGGCCCACCCTAGCCCCCCTAGTTCTGCCACTGATACCTACGTCCTACCTCTACCTATGTCTGTTTTGAATTTTCTTAGTGAGTTTGTGACTAAAATATATATCAAATTGTTTTATTTAATTTAATGTGTGAACATAGGATACTAAAAGACAATAAAATCAACAGAAGCTTGAAAATTGGCGACACATACACCAAGCAACTACAATTCATTGATTTGCAGAACAATAAAATTGAAGACTTCAAGCAACAAGACATGACACCCTCTAGGTCTCAAGATAATGGAAGCCACTATAAATCGAGTTAGACAATAAAACAATTTTGATATAGTGTGTTATGAGATTTTGTTTCTATTCCTCCCCCCCCCCCACCCTCTTTTATAATATTTGGTTTCGTTAATTGATATTTTTATGCTTTATTTCATATTTTGTCCATCTAACAATAGAGAAAGATGGAAATCAAGAAATATAGAGTGCATACTGATATGATTAGAAGGATTTTCAAAGGCCATGTCAATTATATAATTAGTTGGTGTTGAGAGTTAGCTTGTGTTTATCCCTTAAAAAATAAAACAACATGATGATTTTGTTTCTTCTCTAGGTATCAGTTCAAGAAAAATAGATTGTAGAATCAATGGTAATAGGTTCTTGGGCAAGGAAGCTATTCTTTACAAAAACGACCATCATTTAATAAAGCCATATGTTTCATTAATAATAAATTAAGTCATTGAAACATTGAAGATAACTTAGTAACCTAAGAGCATCAGAACATGCATAAACAATTTTGATTTACAGATGTCTTTTCATATTTAATAGACAATTATATCGTTTAAGGTTGTCTTACCTATAGGTTGCAAGCTTTTTCTCAGAAAGCGGGTAATCTCCAAGCATTGCTTTCGTCTCCTTTGTCAATCTGGATGAGAAAATGTCCAACGTAGAATATGCAACTATTCCAATCTCATCATATTCAAAATTTCAAATGATAAAAAAGGTCCCAAATAGAAACTCATATTTTGATGGAATTTGAAGCCAACCACAACCACACTTAACAGGCACATCAATTTGGCCATGTATGGCAGTTTTTAGTACGCCATGAATGTGTTTGTTTAGTGAATAATGCTAACAAATATAATTACATATTACATACTACTATATAATAATGAATTTGTCCTTACTTATATTATTGCTCCCACGTATGATAGTGTACCATTTGATAATTAAATCCATTTGTCCTTTAACCCTTCATCTTTTCATCTAGAAAAAGCCAAAAAACTAGCTCTATGCACTTTCCCTACATAAAAATAACTCAACATGTCGATGGTATGCCCTTATGGTTCAAAATGGAAGTTTGCAAAGTTGGAGCTCTTCAAATGAGCCAAAACCTTACATGTATGCATGAGACGAATCTCTCCATGTGTACCCCTTACGAGGACACAACCTATGATTTTTCTTTACCCCATAATTTCATTGATCACCATTATTATGAAAACCTAAGCTTTTTTCGCTGATCAGAAATTTTGTAGGCATTTATTTCTCGATGTCACATCTTCATCATCAAGGTATTACGTCCATGGGATGAATGTGTACGATTGCTTCCCAAGACCAAATGTTGCAAAGGGAAGCAAGCAATGCATATTCATGGTGGTGGGCCACCCACATCAGGACAAAACAATCCAAATTGCTGGATCAAAGCCTCCAAGGTACTTCGTTAATATTTATGTGTGTGTGTATAATTGTTCTTATACCATCAATTCATTAATTGATTTTTCCCAAATGTCACTAGTAATATCAAAACATATACTATATCTTGTTGGAAATTAGGTTCATTAACATAAGAACTAGGAGGTATCACATTATCAATTTCAGGCAATTTTAAAATGAACCAACATTCTCATTTTCTGCTGATTTCCCAAACTACTTTTGAAAATTAGTGGATTAAGATTAAGATGGCTGGCAACCCACATGCATAAAAATGATGTTTTTCTTTCAATGTATAGTAATTGCCTTTTTTTACGCATTATTTTTTTAGTGGTTCATGATATACGCATAACATGACACAGTGTAGGATTAATTCATGGTTATAGATAAATGAAAGGAAAATAGATTAATGACATATGATAATTGTAACACCCCGTATGCATCCGGTTGTTAGCATTCAAATACGATCATAAAGTGCAGCAATTAAATTAACGACAGTTAATTTGGAAGCAGCATAAGAGTGACGTCATCACACGTCAATATTATATACAATAATATTCTGTACATTATGCATGGCGAGTACACATAAAATAAACACTCCTCCGGGCCGAGTTACATAACAAGGGTCGAGATACATATCAAGGGGAAGGCCGAGTTACAAAATAATATATATATATATATATATATATATATATATATATATAACAGAGCCAGCATGCCCTAAACTAGACTAAATTCACGCGGAACCCGTCCCGGCTCGGCTTCTGGTCCGGAAACCCTCGGACTGTCATGCTATCTGGGCCTCTTGCCCCGAGGTCCGTCTTCATACCTGTGTTCATCATCTGCAAACATATATAATCCCCAACTGGGGTGAGATAATAATCTCAGTAAACTCCGGGTTCTGGAAGGCCTTTCCTTCCCCTGGTTCACTTTCATGATACAAATATCAAAACAGGCATTACACATGAATTAGCCATCTCGGATTTTAGAACATAATACATGTATATAATCACACGGATCATACAAGAAAAGATCATCCAACTTAATGGGCACATTCCCTCAAGACTTCTGGCAAACACCACCGGCGGAATCGGGTTCTGCTTGGACTTATATGGCTCTTCCAAGAGAGGTTCATCCAACGTCTTGGGCATTCTCTCTTAGGGTTTTCATACATACTAATTGACCACTTAGAGTTATTCCACATCACTTTGACTCTAAAGGAAGTCCGTATCTTGTCCATTCTACTGGCCAGAGAATTCTCACACAATCACAACAATTATTAGAGTGCAAATCATATACATGTTCTCAGTCAAAGCAGTAACACACAATTTCAATACATGCATCATGCCATACAATGACCATTACTCCCTCGGAGCATGGTGGAACACCGTCAGGGGGACGACTTCCAAGAACAGAGAGCTTACATGTTTGAAGCTCTGTATTGGTGCTTTCGTTCTCGCGGTTTCGAGCACCACGATTCTCAGTGTCACACCCTACATACATGCATGCAAGACATTAATAGTGATTCACCACCATTGCATGTAAAGAAACTCAATTTCTCTCTAGGTTACAGGAATTGGTCACCCAACAGGTGACATGCAGACCTCCGAAAGGCCCTTCGTCGCACCCTAACCCAAAATTTCTAACAGTTAGATTTAATGCTTTACCTATGTTCCTTAGTTCTAAGGTGTTAGCACAACTGGCATACTACTTTTCCCCAAGCTAGAACGTCCTAAGATCGCCTTCTCTTTTCTAACTTAAAGCTTCCTTCGTTCATTAATGGAGGAAGTCGAAGGAGGAAGAAAGAAAATGAGTTAATTGGGGAAAGGACCCACGCACACACAACTTATATACTCTGAGTCAACGCATGTTGTATACGTCACTCAAGCCCACACATGTCACTTAAATGGCCTGGTAGCTAATGCGGATCACGTGCGTAAGGTCAGCTTGTGAAAATACCAACTACCAGGTTGGCGAGTCAAATATACTTAGTTTATGTAAGGATACCGGGATCTTCTCATTCTTACCACGCTGCCGGGTTGGATTAATAATAAGTATATATATATTAAGCATAACTTCACTATCATATCCCGGGTTCCCGTGCACTTATTCCAACCATTTTCGGGATCGCTAACCCGGTAGCGCTATAGGAAGGGGTTGCGAGTGCTTCCGGTTTCTCAACCTGGTAACTCTATCAAAAGGGGGTTATGAGCTCTTCCAATTTTCTCTACCCGGTAGCTCTTACACGTCCACAAAATACGAGCCCCTCCTGAACTCAAACTGAGATTACTACCCGGAACACATCCGAGATCACTACACGGTCGCTCTTTCCTTTTTGTCCGAGTTCCTTTCAATACGTCAGCATTTTTCCCTTAAAGTGATATGTATTTACTCCACTTACGTGACGATAACCCGGTCATGCAGTAACCCGGTTTCCCGTCAGTACTAACATATACCATGATCCCGGATTTGAAGAGGGCTATCCACACCCCTTTTTCTTCCGAGTTCCAAAATACACCCCCCTTTAGGTGACAATCCCTCACAAACCCGGTACAGAAAATATGCTATCTACACCCCTTCTTATCCGAGTTCCAATATGCACCCCCTTGTATGACACCCCGGTCACACAAACCCGGATTATCCCATAGGGTCATTATCATTATCATTACCGTGTAATTACATCATTAAAATGTTAAAGTGCCACGTGGTCATCCGAGACCTTACAATAATGGTGTAGTTCTATGCATTGATCATGGCTACATAATTCATAAGTGCAATATTCTAGTTATTTCAAAGATTACAATGTTGGCACTTATCTTTTGATTTCAGTGAATTCGCTTATAAATTGGCCCTAATCCTAGTTGTTTTATATTTTGGACATATATAAATGTTGTTGTTCACATTTTGGAAGATTCATCCACTCAATTTCGATGTTTCGATAGGTATCAAGTGTATTCACGGCATCCGAAACAACCAAGACAAGAAGAAAGGGCAAAAAGGTCAAAAGAAGAATTTTCTAGAAGCCAAATTCGCCCAGGCTAACAATTAGCTCGCCTGGGCGAGTTAACCACTCTTCAAAGCTAAGTCACAACTCGCCTGGGCGAGTAAATCATGGGTAAATCACTTGCCTAGGCAAGTTCACCTGACAACACCTCCATCAAATGCTATAAATAACATGCAAGGAAGCCATAGGAAAGACCATGAATATGAGGAATAGCCTTGGAAACATAGAGAGAGAGAGGTGAGAGAAGAGAGAAAAGGAGTGGAAACTCTGCATAAACGGGTGGGGATTGCCACCTTTGTCATGTCTTTTGTGGATCTCTTGCTCTACACAATGATCAGTTAGTTTCTCTAAAGGATTGGATGTAATCTTCGTACCCTTATGTATCTCTTTTGATATTTGATATATGTATGAATCTTTCTACTCATTACTGGTGATTTCATTATGTTCGTAATGCTTGATCTACTTGATCACTAGTTTCATGAAATTGGATTCTAAGCTTGACTGGAAAATGCCCTTAGGATTTAAACTAAATGATTTTACTCTTTATGTTATGTTGCGAGGAATAGAGCATAACTTTTTGATTGCAAATAGCACGAGACTATGATTGTAATGTTGGGTTATTTACTTCATATGTGAGGGATCAATATTCGGTAAATATTCATAGGATTCTCGAATGCGAGGGATCGATTTGGGGTGATTTAATGTGTGCATCAGTAATGTTAGAAAATGATTCATATGTGTTAATATTAAATGGATACTGAGGGTATGAACGATGAAATCTAATCCTATGTTATCTTAAATTAATTAAAATCATTTTATTAGTTTCCATAATTTTTTGTATTTCCGATGCACTAATCCGTTATTTCCACAAAACCATGAAATTTTAATCATATTTGTTGTACATAACTATTGAATTGATTACTTTCATCAGGGAGAACTGAGTACCTCAAATCCGTATGGAGACGGTCTCTTTATAAATTCTGCAACCTGGGACGACATTGGTACGCTTGCCAATAGTCTAACAAGTATCTGGTGTCGTTGCCGGGGACTTGAGTCACTCACTTAGTTCTTTCAAATTTAATTTTTCATTTGAATAGCACATTTTCTTTACTTTCATTATTTATTTTATTTTGATTATGTATATATTCTCTCTTGTTATATTTTATTTTCACTAACCTCGGTACTTACGGGTTATTGTAGTTTGTTCTTTTCCTGTATGCGAGATAAATTTTTTGCAGATAAATTGTTATTTGATCTGAAAATTACTAAGACTGAAAGGAAGAACATGAAGAAAAAGAAACAAGTAATCAGTAAGCCACTAGTGAATCTTCTCCTATTGACTCTCCTTCACCAGAAAAACCACTTGTAATTGATATTATGGCTGATAGAGGAGGAAAAGGAAATAGACCAGCAATGAGGACTCTTGGTGACTATGCTTATCAAGAAGGACCAAAGCATTACAACAGCATAGTCATTCCTCCTTTTAGTAATGGAATTGAAGCAAGCATTACTCAACCTAATTGGTTCACATCCCTTTGCTGGAATGGATCATGAGGATCCATTCACACATTTGTCTACCTTCATGGAGTTGTGCAGTACCATGGGAGCTTTTGATAAAGATGCTGAGGCTGTCTATCTTAGAGCTTTTCCGTTCTCCTTGACAGGTAAGACAAAGACTTGGCTCCAATCCCAACCAAACAAAAGTCTCAACGCTTGGGAAGAAATGGAGGAAAAATTCATTGCGAGATTTTTTCCTCCATCCAGATTCATTAGTGCAAAATCAACAATTGCTAATTTTTCCCAAGGATTTGATGAACCTCTCTGTGAGACATGAGAGAGATTCAAATCATTGCTGCGGAGGTGCTTGAACCACAATTTTGATGATGCTGTACAACTACATATTTTCTACAGTGGTTTGAGACCTTAGACAAAGATGATTCTTGATGCCTCAATTGGAGGTACTATGATGTCAAAGAGCCGAGAGAAAATAATTATAATCATTGACTCCATAGCAACCAGTGATTACCAGTCTCACCATGATAGATCTCCGATTCAAAGGAAAGGTATAATGGAGTTGGATACTCAGAATGCAATTCTAGCTAAAAATAAACTCTTGACTCAACAATTAGAGGCCTTAACAAGACAGATAGGTCAACTTCCTCAATAATTTTAGCAAGGTGGATCAAAGAAAACATACCAAGCTCATCAAGTTCAACAAGCTCTAAGATGTGATTTTTGTGGCGGTGACCATCAGAATGACCACTATTCAGCACCTGGTGAATGCCAATAGGAAGAGGAGGTTCATTATGTGTAGAATCAAACAAGACCTCAACAGAACTTCCAAGGAAATTACCAAGGCTACAGAAGTGGTCCAGGTTCAAATCATCCTGGAGGCAGCAAAATGATATGCATATTATGGTCCAACTAACTCTTCTTTTACAGGTCCCTCTAACAACTCTTATGCAGGTTCTTCAAATATGGGTCCACCACCACCACCACCACCACCATAACAACAACAACAACAACAACAACAAGCTTAGCCTGATAAAATGTCAAAAATGGAAGATACTTTAACTTAGTTTGTGCAGATGTCCATCACAAATTAGAAGAACACTGAGGCTTCCATTAAAAATCTCGAAGTTCAGGTTAGACAGCTTGCAAAAAACTGTCAGAGCATAGAAATGGACTTTTTTCAGCAAACACACAGGTTAATCCAAAGGAACAAAGGGAGTGTTTTAGAGTGGATGTCTTGGATGAAGTAATTGCTAACTCCAAGGGGTCAATTCAAAGAAAAGATTGTTCAAAGAAAACATTGATTAAAGCATTTGAGGAGATGAGTGAATGTGAAGAAAATGGAAGTTAAGATTGGCTACATTAGAAAATGATTCATATGTTTTAATATTAAATGGATACTGAGGCTATGAACGATGAAATCTAATCCTACGTTCTCTTAAATAAATTAAAATCATTTTATTGGTTTCTATAATTTTCTGTATTTCCGATGCACTAATCCGTTATTTCCACAAAACCATGAAATTTCGATCATATTTGTTGTACATAACTATTGAATTGATTACTTTCATGTGAGAGAACCGAGTAGTTCAAGTCTCTGTGGAGACGATCTCTTTATAAATTCTGTAACCTGTGACAACATTGGTATGCTTACCAATAGTCTAACAATAATCCTTATCTATGTTTATAAGAACTGAAGTTATTTTCTACACTATTAAACTTTAAGCTTTCGAATAAAATTAAATCACTGTTAATTATGAGGCAACCCTGATCAGTGCTATTTTCAAAACAAGACACCACAATCCTTCTGTGCAACCACAGGGTATTTTTCAATATGATGATTTCAAGCTGACGAAGCTAATTTACAAAAATTGTGGCCAATTAATATAATCAATTTGAAAAGCAATTTTGATGTTCACATTAGCAAACACGAATAGTATAGGTTCAGAGGAACTTGAGATAGAAAATTGGGGAGTCATGAATTTGAGCTGAAAAGGTGCGTTATTTTCACATGCAAGTCAAACTAGAGAAGAAATAAAGATTAACCAGGTTCTCAATACACTCCACTAGTTCTCTAAGAGACACTGGATTATTAAACTACTATTGTGCATATCACATCGCATCTTTTGATTTTACATGCACCAGATGCTCGACAAAAAATCCAAATGAGAAGAAAAAAATTACTCTCACGGGCACAAACTGTAATGACCCGTATTATAAGTTGCTAATCTGGATGCTTGATGTGTGTATTATATTAATTAAATTACATGTGTTATGTTGATTAATTAATTGTTTTATTTATAACTTGTTGTTTAAGTACTTTTGTCTTGGTATGCGTGCTTGATGGGTATTGTAAAAATTATATGAATATCTCACACTTAACCAAGGGGGGGTGAATTGGTTAAACATTGGTAAATTAAAATTTCTTTAATCAAAATCAGAGTTCCTAGGATCTTTATCACTTTTCAAAACCAAGAAACTTTATTCAATCAAGTAGCTCAGCCCCAAGGAATTCAATGAATCAAAGCTTATATAATTGGTCAAGCAATTTAATCAAGAACACAATGAATATAGTGAGTTAAGGGATAGAGAAGCAAGACACAATCAGATTTATACTGGTTCACTTCAACACTAGAAGCTACATCCAGTTTTCTTCCTACCAACACTAGGTTAGAGTTCCACTATTATAATTTTTAGTTCTTACAATCAATTACAATGTCTCCCTTTATCAACCCTAGATAAAGTACAGAAATCTAAAACCCTATTAGATTCTAAGAGACAAGAACCTGAGAACACTGCTCAGTTCTTTCACCTAGAGAACCCTATTCTAGATACATGCAAGAACTGAATTACAATAGCCAATTCACAAAGAAAAATCAAAACAAAAATTACAACCAGATTAAGGAGAGAAACAACCTGATGATCCAATGATGCAATGTAAAATGAAGTTACCAACTCAGGTTGAATGATTACAAATCAAATAGCACAGCTTTCCTTAATCTTGAAAAGGTTTCAAGCTCCAAGACTGACTCAAACGCTCATGATTAAAGCACAATGGAGCAAGAAAGAATTTATCCCTTTGAAAAACCTTAAGAATGCTCACAAGACTGTTTTAAGCTCAGAAAATACGAATGGGTAATGTTCCACAAAGTTAGAAAAGCAGCTGAGCCATAGTTCTATTTATAACAGATTTTTATAAGTGCTTGTAATCGATTAAATCACCATTTTAATCGATTAAAACACTTATGTAATTGATTAAGTCACCACTTTAATCGATTAAAGTGTTCATGAGTTTTTTGGGTTTGAGCAACGAGCAAATTAATCGATTAATACGAGTTATAATCGATTATTCCAGTAGCACTGTGTTTTCTAAAAGACTTGAGTAATCGATTACGAAATGTGGTAATCGATTATTCCAGTGCAAATGATTTTCTCAAAACATTGTGTAATCGATTACGAACCCTGGTAATCGATTATTCCAGTGGAGCATCCTTTTCTCAGAAGCTTATGTAATCGATTACAAATAGTGGTAATCGATTAAAGTGTTCATAAAAACTTTTCTAGAAATGAAGACGGAGCAGATAATCGATTATTACATTTAAGTAATCGATTATTACAGTAGACTTTGCATTTTTCCAAAAACAATTGAATCATTTTAAAACCTTGGTCAATTTATCAAAGCCTTGTGATTTTTGTTAAACCAATTAAGTTAATTATGGATTAAATGAATGCAATGCACTTGGATCACCAGAATTGCTTTTTTTTTTACACATTTCACACTGAATTGACTTCAAGGCATCCATTGCATGTTGAAATCTCAAAACCAATGCTTGAATCAAAGTTCCTTTGCATTCTTTAAGTAGCTCCCCCTGAATCCAACATATTGGACGTAAGTCAACTCTGCTGTGCAGTGGTTGCTGGCTATGCACATTAAGTGGACGTACTGTGTCAGCTGTGCTTATAAGCAGCAGGCTGGCACCACAACAAGTTTACGCTTCCTTCTTCTACCTTTGCATTTCCTCTGTTTTCTCTCTAAAACTCACCTAGAAACCTCTCGTTCTCGACCCCTTCTTTGTTATCTCCAACCTACGAGAGCCACCGTAGCTGCTGTGGAAATTCTGACGCCGAGAGGAACTTCATGGTCGGAGCTGAAGCTTAGGACAAACACACTGTCAAGATCATGAACGAACTCCTGGTTAGGTAAGGGGAGTTTATCATGTTTCTTAACAGCTTTAGATACCATGGTTTGGGGGCCAGGGAGTCCAACCGTGAGGATAACTGCATGTCCCTGGTGTGTGTAATGTTTTCCCCAGAAAAGCTATGTCTTTTAAGAATAGGATGTGATATGTCTTAAATTTGTTGTATGTCGTGTTGTGTTGATGTATGGTGTTCTTATGGGGAGTAGAGGTTTTAAGGACTCCATGTGCATGTGTGTGAAGTTCGCATTTTAATGCTGAAAGGCTTTTAAGACACTTGTGGAAGTGTTCGGGAAGGTGATGAGTACCAGGATGGGTTGGCCGTGTTGCACACAGATATCAACCTTTGTGTTTTGATGTCAACTATCGAGATGGGTAGGCCGAGTTGAGCGGGTTACGTGGCATGCATGCATGCATGCAGGACATAACTTAGTCCTTGTTGGCGGACGTCCGTAGACCGGGTTCCCTACCCGTGGTCATTGATCGAAGCCGTATTCAACCAAATTAATGCAATTAAATGTAGTACTAGGAAGTGACCTAGGTCGTCTCTCAAGGATCGATTAAATGTGTTAAGGGATGAAACGTGCAGGGGGGTTTTAAACAGATTTAGGATTAACAAAAATTAAAAACCAAAATACTAAATGCAATGGTAAAACAAGGCAGGTCTGGAACAGATTGTGCTTCTAATTTCCTTGGTTCACAAAAGATAATCGATTCTACTTAATCCTTATTAATCCAGATTAATCCACTAAGCGAAGATTAACCTGAATTTCATACGCGAATTAAGCAAATGCGAACCTCATTAGGTCTAATCTAATCTCTCAGGATTAAGCAACCTGATTACTGAATTA
>QARZ01040224.1:27136-48788 GCA_013407115.1 Glycine latifolia | reverse complement strand
TTTGTCAAGCTTTGTAAGGAGTTATCAGGTATGTATAGGGAAGTTTTATGATAAGGATAGTTTAAGTGTTACTTGTGTTTGAATAAGTGTTTGAAGTTCTGTGAAGTATGACTTGTATCTGAGTAATTGTTGGATTTAAGTTATAGTTATATGATTGAGTGCCTAAATGAAGTTTTATACTTTCTGAGTGTTCTATGAATCTTTGTACATGAATGATATGTTGGGTTTCCGTACATGAGTAATAACTGAGTTCTGTACATGATTTATGTTGAATTTCTAAGTAAATTATGTGAGACAGTGATTGGATCTGATGTTGAAAATAAAATATGCATAAGTGAATCAGTCTCGTGTGTCTCATAGAGTTGCCTCAGAGAGGAGGTCTGTCAGATAGCTGCAGGAACGGAGTCCGTGCGTTCAAGCAGAGGGGTCTGAACTGGGGGGTAACTCTTGCGGTGGGGAATCACGCCACCCATGATGATCACATGAGTGTGGGTGATAACCTATGCAACACCGGGAGACCCTAACTGATCGGAGAAGTTCTGTGCCACTGGGATGGGGTTATCTTGACAATTGGTACCACATGTTCATGATGTTGAGAGTTTGGGAGAATCATGCATCATATAAAATTAGAACTGAAATTTGAGGACGTTGTTATAAATAATTGCGCACTGAATATAACCTGTTGCTTAAACTATGTTTATTATGAACTTAGCCTGTGTTTTGTGTCTCTGGTTGACACCTGCTATGATCTCGATTTCCATTTGGGTGAGTAGATGAACAGTAAAGAGAAACTGCCTAGCTACTTACAGGAAGAGGATTTTGTTTGAAGATGTTTAGTTTGAAGATGTGTTCTTTTGTTACAGAGTGTTTTAGTTATTTGTACTATGTAATAGAACCAGTGTCAGTTTGTACTCTTATTATATGTTACTTCATGTTTATAAATATTACTCAGTGATGAAATTTTCTTAGAGTATCAGTTATTGGCAAAATTTTGTTATATTCAACTAGGTGCTCTTAAGTAAGTTCAAAAGAATTTTCATTAAAAATCAATAATAACAAGACTGTTAGTTGAGCTGTTACAGGCGGACGTCTGTATATCGGGTTCCTTACCTGGGGTTGTTTCCTTAGAGCTGCTAGGGCTCGCTTCTCTTTCTTTAGATATACCGGGTTCCTTACCCGGGGTGGTACTTTAGAGTCATCGAGCTCCCTAACTTGGATGAGCTCGTGTCTCCTCGGGAAAAGAGCCGTCGAGTTCCCTAAAATCGGATGTGCTCGTATTTTTTGGGAGAAGAGCCATCGGGTTTCCTAACCCGGATGAGCTCATGATTTCTCAGGAAAGGAGCCGTCGAGTTCCCTAACTCGGATGAGCTCGTGCCTTCTTGGGAAAAGAGCCATCGGGTCTTCTACTCAATTAAGCTCATCTCCTTTCCTTAGAACTACCAGGTTCCTCACCCGGGATGAGCTATTCTCTTTAGAATCGTTAAGTTCAAGTCTTTTCTTTGAGAAGCTACTGGGTTTCCCTTACTCGGCTTTCGTAACCCGGACAACCCTGTGTAGGTTGGTGATATTAATACAACCCTAAGTCTTGCAAGTGCTATCTGTTATAATCGATTACAGTGCTTAGGTAATCGATTGCATAGTGCTGAGTCCGTCCTTAGTGTTTTATAGAACCCATTGACCCCCTTGACCGCCTTTGACTAACCTTTACCGACCTTGACAGACCTCTTCTGACCTCGTCTGCTCTTGTCAACCTTTGTCTTCCCTTGTCCAACCTTTATCCCCTTTGACCGCCCTTGACCGATCTTGTCTGCTCTCGTTCGACCTTGATCTGATTCATACCTCAAAGTTGTTACATCTAAGTGCCAACCCGGACACCTAATACTTCACATTGGCTCTCTTGTTTATGGTGTTGTGAATGACGTGTAAGAAATGTATGTGATTCTGTTAATAATAGTTAAGATTGGCCTATGTGATGGCTTGAGATAATGATGTATTCATCGATACCATAGGGGGTGTATGACGGGTATCCTATCCAGGACGAGTTGTTCCTGACTGGGTCATACATTGATGGTGCCTATGGCTATTGAGTGCGAGTAGATATGCATTGACACCATGGAGGGTGCATGGCAGTATCCTAGCCAGGACGAGTTGTTCTCGGGCCGGGCCATGCATTAATGGTGCCCATGGTTACTGAATGCGGGTGGATATACATAGATACCCACGGGGGTGTATGACGGGTATCCTATCCAGGAAGAGTTATTCCTGACTGAATCATACATTGATGGTGCCATGGTGGTAGGCTATGTATAGACATGTGAGATGCCGGGACTGAGTGGTTAACCTTGCAAGGACCGCGGTCAGTGCATCGATGAGCCCATGTTGGGGCAGCCCGTGATTTTGATGGTATGTACATGGGGGTGCATGACGTATTAACCTACCCAGGATGAGTTGTTTCTGACTGGTTCATGCATTGATGGTGCCCATGGGACATACGGCATTTGCATGACGGAAATAGGAAGATTGGCTATAGGGTACCGTGCTACTGGGGGGCCACATCTATTGGGTACTCCTTCTGACACCCGGATGCTGATCACTACCGAGGGGAGTGATCTGTGCATGACAGAGTGATCCTGACAAGCTACTGCATCATCGAGACCACATGGATGGACTATTTCCAGGATTGTACCACATTGCATGCTGAGAGTTGAGTCAGGAGCATGCATTATGTTAGATATTATAAGTTGACTTATGGAATGTTTTTGGATGCCCGTGCGTGTTAGTTGCGTGATGACATGCTTGGACATTTGTAATGATATGGTGATGATTGGATTGTTTTCCCTAACTGATGTTATTTATTGTTTGTTGTTTAATATGATGAACTCACCCTTGCTTTGTTGTGTCGTGTGGTTTGGTACTTGTGATGTGAGCCGATGGGCAGCAGTAGGTACTTTGGAAGATGACCATCCTTTGGTTGGAGCCGCTTTGTAGCTGGGATGTCGATGGACTAGATCCCGGGCAGGAGTTGTGTCCTTCTAGTTACACCTCTTGTTTTTAATGGATGCACCCATTGTTTTGCTAGATACACCCCCGTCATTTAATTATTATTTCCTTTGTAAAACACTTAATACATTTTGGACATAGTTATTTGTACCTACAACTAAACTATGTTTTGTTTATATATATGCTTGGGATGACTTATGCGTATCTTAATTACGTGTATATTCCATGATGATGATCATTATATGTTCGCGAAAAATTTACCATCGTTTTTATAATCCAATTTAAGGAGTTTCCATGACTAGTTGTGCTGTGCTGGATTATGTTTGTTTGTGTAGGGTGTTGTTTTTAGTGTAGTCATAGCATATTTGTATTCCTCACGTCTGCTATACCATAAGTTTCTATGCTTTGTTAGAGTTATCAGACTGGCCATCTATATAATTCGGGACAATGCAAGGGAACATTATGGCAAGCAGTCCAGAATACAAGCAGTAGAGGGTCTGTATAGTATGGATTAGTGTTTGTTTGTATGCATTCCTTCCTGATTCTCACTTCTTGTTGTGCGCAGTAAGTGATGGCCGGTAGGAATGATCGTGCGTAGCTAATGCTCTCCAAGCCTTAGCCCAAGCGTTGGGGAATCAGAATAGGGGAGAAGCCCCAGGAGCGGTGGAGTATCATGGGTTAGACCGCTTTCAGCGCAACAATCCTCCTTCATTCCGTGGAGGGTACAACTCGGATGGGGCTCAAACCTGGATTCTGGAGATTGAGAAGATCTTCCGGGTTATGGCATACCCCGAAGAATAGAAGGTTGCTTTCAACACTTATACCCTGGTGGAGGAAGCCAAGTATTGGTGGGATAACACCCGCCAATGCATGGAGGCGGAAGGCCGGGTAGTAACGTGGGAGACCTTCAAGGAGGCATTTCTGGAGAAGTGCTTCCCAGAAGATGTGAGGAACAAGAAGGAGATGGAGTTCCTAGAGCTTAAACAGGGGAATCGGACTGTAGCAAAATATGCGGCTAAGTTTGAGGAGCTGGTAAGGTACTTCCGTCACTACGAGGGAAGGGATGAAGAGAGCTCCAAGTGTGTGAAGTTTTTGAATGGCTTGCGACCCAAGGTGAAGCAAGATGTAAACTATCAAGGAGTCTATCAATTCCCGGCCTTGGTCAACATGTGCAGGATATGGGACGAGGATTTCAGAGACAAAGCGGCCTATTACCGGAACACATGTCCGATGAAGGATAAGAGGATCAG
This sequence comes from Glycine latifolia, assembly GCA_013407115.1. Lineage (NCBI taxonomy): Eukaryota > Viridiplantae > Streptophyta > Magnoliopsida > Fabales > Fabaceae > Glycine > Glycine latifolia. The sequence continues at coordinate 44,538 of QARZ01040224.1, read as the reverse complement.
GCATCAAAACCGTAGGAAGCCTTACACCGTTCCCCATAAACCTTATGGTTAACGTCCCAACCACCAAAGAGCTGCTGTGGGGTTTCCCGGTGGTAGTAGTAGCGGGCCCACTACCTTTCAAACCCGGGTCACTTGTTTCAAGTGTGGTAAGCCCGAGCATATTGTTTCAGAGTGCAGGCAAAGAGGCCCAACTTGCTATAACTATAAGGAAAATGGTCATTTCCAGAGGGACTACCCGTACCCCAAGAAGGAGCAGAATGGTGGAGGCCTGTCGAACCAACCCGGACAACCGAGGACCACGGGAAGAGTCTTCACTCTTAGTGGTTCCGAAGCCTCGAACTCCAGAGATCTAATCCAAGGTAAATGTTTCATAAACGGGATTCCTTTACTCGTGCTTTTTGATTTCGGTGCAACCCATTCTTTCATATCCCGGTTGTGTGTAGAACCACTTAAACTTTTTGTGTCTTCTTTAAATTATGAACTTGTGGTTGAGACCCCGGCTAATGGGTCTGTGTTGACTTCTGAGGTATGTTTGGACTGCCTTGTGGAAATTTCTGATAGAAAATTTCAGGTTGATCTGGTTTGTTTGCCTCTTAGGCAGATCGACGTTATTTTGGGTATGGACTGGTTATCTTCCAACCAAGTTTTGTTGAACTGTTATGATAAAACAGTCGTGTTTAACAAATCGGATGTGAGAGAAAAAGGATGTTCATCTCGGCCAACCGGGTTATATCATCATTGAAAGAAAATGCTCAAGTATACATGATCTTATTGAACCCGAAGGTAGAGACCAAGGTTTCTCTAGCTGACCTCCCTGTTGTTAGAGAGTTCGCAGGAGTGTTTCTTGTGGATGTATCCGGGTTACCACCTAAAAGAGAAGTAGAGTTTTCCATAGATTTGGTGCCCGGAGCTGGACCTTGTTAGATTCAAGTATCAGAAGAATCAGAAGACAAGTGGTGTTTTGATATTTGTTTCATGCCCACTCATGTGATGATGGCATTTGTAATTTTTCCTTTTGGTTAAGCTTGGGTCATTAAGGTTAAAATCCAATAATCCTTTGCAGTCATTAAAGAAATCAGACATACATGCATTCATTCTTAGGATAAGAATCATATTAGTACATGCAATTGATTAGAAATACATTGATAAGTCTAAACTAGCATAAAATGTTTTCTTATTGATGTAATCGATTACACAAGTCATATAATCGATTACATAAGGCATCTGCATAAATCTGTTTAGCCTATGAACTGGTTTAATCGATTACCAAATAATTGTAATCGATTAAATATGCTATAGAGTACTATGTATACTTCTGGCGTAATCGATTAAAATACATTATAATCGATTACCTATGCTTATGATTCATACTTGTATTTCTGGCGTAATCCATTACATGGTCAAATAATCGATTACTTTGTTCGTTCAAGATTTCCAGAAATATCATGAACAACTTAATCGATTAATTAGACGGAATAATTGATTACACATGTTAAAATAATCGATTACATAAATGAAATAATCGATTACTGTCTGTTAAATCTGTTTTTTTATAAATAGGCAAGCATTGTCTCAGAAAATAAGAGAGTGATTTCGAGAGCTTTCATTCATACCAAAGTTTTAATAATCTCTGAGTGCTCCAAAGAGTTAAAAACTTCATTGTGATAGTATGGTTCATAAGAGTTAGAATCATCATGCTTGCTTAAGAGAAGGAGGTATTTTTGTGATCATTCATGCATTAAGCTGTATCAAGATCAATCAAGAAAGCATATCATTCATCACCTCAGGTTATAAATTTCGTGTATATTCTTTATGCTGCAAAGGAATATAAGGTGATATCCTTCTTGAACATTAAGTTTTGTTCTTTGTAATTTTTCTTTTGTTTTCTGGAATTTGTGTTGAATTTTTCCATGTAACAGTTGGATTTCTTTAAAGCATTACTAGAAAGGGTTTTCTAGTGGGTAGAACTGAGAAGGGTTCTCTAGTTCTAGGTCTTTTGATAAATCTAGGGAGTAGATTTAGAGTTTTGCCTAGGGTGGGTAAAAGAGACCTTGTTGATTGCTTGTAAAGAATTAAAATTTGTTAGTGGAACTCTAATCTGGTTTGGATTAGAAGGTAAACTGGATGTAGCCTCAGTGGTTGGAGGTGAACCAGTATAAAATTGTGTGCATTTAAGTTTTGATTTACATTTCATTAGTTGCTTGAGATATTATTTTGTGTATCAACTCAAACTTTGATTCAACACAAGAGTTAATTGATTGGAGAAGAAAATTGTTTACTAAATTTGTTTTTGATTTAAGATACAATCCAGATTAATTCTTTCGCTGTGTTTTGATTTTCAAGAAAAGTTAAAAAAAGGATCAAAAACCAATTCACCCCCCCCCCCCTTCTTGGTTTATTGGATTAGGTATTCATTGTATTTTCAGACCTGTATCTGTAGCTCCCTATAGGATGTCTCCCATAGAGTTAGCCAAGCTTAAGAACCATTGGAGGAACTGTTGGATAAGCAGTTTGTGTGGCCTAGCATGTCTCCATGGGGAGCACTTGTGTTGTTAGTAAAGAAGAAGGATGGGACTATAAGGTTGTGCATAGATTACCGCCAACTGAATAAGGTGACGATCAAGAATAAGTATCCCTTGCCCAGGATAGATGATCTTATGGACCAACTAGTAGGAGCTTGTGTGTTTAGTAAGATAGATCTTAGGTCGGGATACCATCAGATCCGAGTGAAGTCCGAGGATATCCCCAAGACCACTTTTAGAACCTGCTATGGTCACTACGAGTACTTGGTTATGCCCTTCGGTGTGACTAATGCTCCTGGTGTGTTCATGGACTACATGAATAGGATCTTTCACCTATACCTCGATAGTTTTGTGGTAGTCTTCATAGATGATATCCTGGTATATTCTAAGACCAAAGAGGAGCACGAAGAGCACTTGAGGATTATGCTGCAGACCCTTAGGGATCGACAACTGTATGCTAAGTTGTCTAAGTGTAAGTTCTAGTTAGAGAAGGTGAGTTTCCTAGGGCATGTGATATCCCAAGGTGGTATAGCTGTATATCTTTCTAAGGTGGAAGCCGTTCTCGAGTGGGAGAGCCCTAAGTCTGTGTTTGAGATTAGAAGTTTTTTGGGCTTAGTGGGGTATTATCAGAGATTCATAGAAAGTTTCTCCAAGCTAGCCTTACCATTGACCAAGTTGACTCGTAAGGGTCAAGTGTTCGTGTGGGATACCCAGTGTGAACATAGCTTCCGAACTCTTAAGGAAAAGCTAACAACCGCACCCGTGTTAGTTTTGCCTAACCTAGGAGAGCCTTTTGAGGTGTATTGTGACACAGCAAAGACGGGTTTAGGAGGGGTGTTGATGCAATGTGGCTGGGTTGTGGCTTATGCTTCCAGGCAGCTCAAGACGCATGAAAGAAACTACCCTACCCATGATTTGGAGCTAGCTGCCGTGGTGTTTGCCCTTAAGATATGGAGACATTATCTTTTTGGCTCCAAGTTTGAGGTGTTTAGTGACCATAAAAGCCTTAAGTATCTGTTCAGCCAGAAAAAGTTAAACATACGTCAGAGGAGATGGCTAGAGTTCCTTGAGGATTATGATTTTGAGCTTAGTTATCATCTCGGCAAGGCCAATGTGGTGGCCGATGCTTTGAGTAGAAAATCTCTTCGTGTGTCCGCATTGATGGTTAGGGAGTTAAAGCTTTTGGAGCAGTTTAGGGGCCTTAGTCTGGTGTGTGAACTTGTCCTTAACAGCGTGAGATTAGGAACCCTACAGATTACAAGCGGGCAGTTTGAAGAGATCAGAGAAGGGTAGAAGTCCGATCCTTTTCTGAAAACTCAGTTAGAAGCCATAGCATCAGCAACTACTAGTAGTTTCCATGTGGGACCGGATAGAGTTTTGAGACTTCAAGGTAGAATCTATGTCCCCAACATATCCAGGCTTAGGAAAGTGATCTTAGAAGAGGGGCATAGAAGTAATCTAAGTATCCACCTCGGTGCCACCAAGATGTACCAAGACCTTAAGACTATGTTTTGGTGGCAAAACATGAAGAATGAGGTTAGCGAGTTTGTAATGCGTGCTTAGTCTGTCAGAAAGCCAAGATAGAACACCAGAGACCATCGGGTAAGTTACAACCCTTCGAGATACCCCAGTGGAAGTGGGATAGTATCTCCATGGATTTTGTTGTGAGTTTGCCTAGGACCTGGGCTGGGTTAGATTCTATCTAGGTTATTGTTGATAGATTGACTAAGTCTGCTCACTTTATCCCCATTAATATCCAGTTTTCTTTAAAGAAGTTGACCTCTCTGTATATTAGCGAGATTATGCTGCTGCACGGTGTGCCCTCTAGCATAGTATCTGACCAAGATTTGAGGTTCACTTCTATCTTTTGGGAGATTTTGAACAAGGCTTTAGGAACTCGGCTTCGGCTAAGTTCGGCCTATCACCCTCAAACTGACGGGTAGACTGAATGGACCATTCAGTCTCTAGAAGACCTTTTGAGGGTGTGTGTTCTAGAACAAGGGGGTAGCTGGGATAGTTTCCTACCGTTGATAGAGTTCACCTACAACCATAGTTTTCACTTTACCATTGGCATGGCTCCTTACGAGGCCCTGTATGGTAGAAGGTGTAGGACACCCTTATGTTGGTTGGAACCCAACGAGAGTCTTGTACTAGGGCCCGAGGTGGTGCAACAAATGATCGAGAAGGTCAAGTTGATCCGGGATAGGATGAGGACGGCCCAGAGTAGGCAAAAGAGCTATCATGACAGGAGGAGGAAGGACCTAGAGTTTGAGGTCGGTAATCATGTATTCTTGAGGGTCACCCCATGGACCGAGGTCGGTCGAGCATTGAAAACCTAGAAACTCACACCCAGGTTTGTTGGTCCTTTCCAAATTCTAAAGAGAGTCAGCCCCGTTGCCTACCAAATTGCCTTACCCCGGTCCCTTTCCAATCTCCATAATGTATTCCATGTGTCCCAACTTCATAAGTATGTTTATGATCCTTCTCATGTGGTTGGACTGGATGATATTCAAGTAAAGGAGAACTTAACATATGAAACACTACCTTTGAGGATTGAGGATCGACGGACAAAGCATCTAACAGGAAAAGAAATTCCTTTGGTCAAGGTATATCAGGAGAAGATGCAACATGGGAGCTAGAAACCCAGATGCAGGAAGCCTACTGATAAGCGTTTGTCATGTCGCTTCAAAACAATTAAACTACGCTAATTCTATAGCACAGGATTAACCTAGGTCAAGTCAAAGACACTATCAATATGGTTCTATCTTCAATTCATTACTAACAGTAAAGGAGATTTTTGTCGAACAGTTTGCAAGCGCGAAGTAAAAATTGCAAAAACACAAACTACGATTAAAGATCAATGTAGAAATTAACAGAATTGATAACAAGTAATGTAAAACAGATTAAAGAGCATCAATCCAATTCACCAAACCAAGCTATTCGAATCATCATCATTCTCATAAATTTATCCTATTGTGAAAGTTCATTCAATTTCATTAGAAGCAGTTCAATCAAATTAACCCCTAAATTAATTGAAACCACAACCCTAATTGAAATACCATCCAATTAATCTTTGATTTATATTCGAAATTAGGAAATGAATCCATAACCTAATCCGCTTTCAACCCTAAACGCATTCATAATCATGAAAACAGAATAGCAATTGAAGAAGAAAGTGAACATTCACACAGAATTCGAAATACCAAACCAGAACTCAAATTCTTCTCTTGCTTGGGTTGGATCCTTAGATTGATTGATTATTTAGCCTTCCATGATCATCATCAATGAAAGTCCCATGTAATAAGTGCACGAAAATGGAAGAAGGAAAAATGAAAATGAAGAACAAGGAAGAACAGTTGAGAGAAAATAAGAGAAAGGGTTTTGATTCTAAAAACTTAAAAAGAGAAATGTAAAACTATTTTTTTGCAAAATGAAATGTAAAGTATTAATTCCTCCTAATATCACTAATATATAGTGACTAAGTCTGAAGAAAAGAATGGGCCATGAACAACCCATCAATTCTAATTATTTATGTTATTTACACCAATAAAAGTCCAACTCGCAGCCCAAAATACAAGTGCAGTGGTTCTGACTTTAACTCCTAAAATGACCCTCCAAATGGAAGAATTGGCCTTGGCTTATTTTTAAAAAACTTGTATATCTTTTCGTTATCTTTCCAAGTACTACAAGAACACTCAATTCAGAGTTCTGTAGAACTCTGTAGGTCCTGTACAAGGCAGATACGTCAAGTGAACATAAAATCCAAAAATACGCAACAATTAGCAATTAAGCCCACTAACTTGCCTAAGACAAAAAATGAATTAGAATGGGAAAATAAAATTCCAAGAGAATTCAAATAAGCTAAGAATTCTAGAAAAATATTTAACTAAAGGCACTCCATCACCTACCCATCCTTGTTTGTATTAGGTAATTTCGGGGACGAAATTCCAAAAAGGGTGGGAGAGTTGTAATGCCTTGGAGTTTCAAGTTGCTAAGCTGGAGATTTTATGTGTGTGTTATGTTGATTGATTATATATTTTATTGTATTATTTTCTGTTTTGAGTGCTTTTGCCTTGGGTTGTGCGTTTGGTGGGTGTAAAGTCAACTTTGTTGGCTGAGGTTGCTGTGCATGCACGCAAAAAGGAGATGTCTTGTCAGCTATGTTTATAAGTAGCAGGCTGGCGCAGCAGAAGCATGCCCTTCCCTTCTTCAACCTTTGTGTTTTCTCTCTATTCTTTCTCTAAACTTACCTAGAAAACCTTCCCATTCTTGACCCCTCTATGTTACCTTCAACCCGTGAGAACCACCACGGAATCCCGACGTCGAGAAGGACCTCGTGGCCAAAGCATAAGTTTAGGACAACCCATCGTGTAGCTGTAGAATGAACTCCTGGTTAGGTAAGAAAGTTTATTATATTTGATAACAACTTTAGATACCATAGTTGGGGGCCAGGGAGTCCAACCTTGACGATAACTGCATGTCCTTTGTAACGACCTAAAATTATTCTAGATATTATATTTTTATTAGGATTAAATTTTTAAGAATCGTTAAATAATTTTTATTACTATTTTATTTTTACTAAACGGATCCTAGTATAAATTCTAAAACATATCAATTATAGAAGTTGTTAAACTGATATATATATATATATATATATATATATATATAAAATACGTAGCCACAGTCCTTGTACAAGAGTCATTTTCAACGAAACATAAAGATACTACAACACTTTCATCATTCATTTCCTATAGACAATTCTTTATCTTTGTACCACCATCAGTCCAAGGTGTCAATGAAATTGACCACTGTTGCCATCTATAAAAAAAGTGAAACAAATCTAGTGAGAAATAAAATTTCTCAGTAGGCAAAACTAAACCACCAAAACACGTTAGTACGTTAGTAAATCATCATAAAATAATTATGCAAACTATGAATGCATGAAATGAATTTTCCCAGGGTGCATATGGCCTCTACATATCGTACTGTATGTAGCTACACCTCGTACTGGATGTAGACGCTGCGATCGTCTTACGCAAACATGCATGATTTATGCCATGTATCTGCACCTGGTCACTACATATCGTACTGTATGTAGTATCAAATTATGTTTCACAAATCTCGTACTGGACTTGGAAACATGAATCAACATATCATCAATCAAAATCCATCCATAATAACATCCATAAGCAAATACATACTATCTTATGGAAAGATATTTACATCATAACATCACACGTACCAAAAGTATTGTTAGGCTACATACCTTATTCAAGCAAAATCATACCAACTTAGGCATGACAATTGATTATCCTCAAGCTACCGACAAATCATGTTAGTATTCTAACTAATAAACCACAATATATCTTCCAAATAATTTCTAATTCCTTTAAACCTTCACAAGAAAAGATCATAACCTAGCATGCATCTTAATCTCCTTTCACCTACCACCTTACTACTTCATCCTCAAAATTGAATCACTCTAGTATTTGAACCATTTAACTACACACCATTCAACCTCTACTTCTAAAAATTAATACTAAACAGCCCTATAATAAAAATATGAACAAACAGTCCAAATATCATCAAAATCACTTCCAAAGATCACTAATATTTCAGCCTATAAATCATCACCTATCCTATGGTTTAAATCAACATTTTCACATCATAAAATAACCTTCAAATGACATGAAATTCCAGCCTAAATAATAACCATAAATCTGCCTATTTAAGCATATAGGTTAATCTAAACAAATGTTTAACTAGAGATTGAAGCCTAGCCTACCTCAAGTGAGTTTGATTTTTGAAAATGGAATGGAGTAAGGGCTTCCTTCCTTGGGGAAATCCTCTAAGAAATGAAGCCTGATAACTTCTTATAAAGCTTGACAAACTTTTCCTAAAGGTGCTTAGCCTTCTACACGAAATCTTCAAAGGAATGGGGTTTCTTCTCACTTGATTTATGCTTTAAAAAGGAAAAGGATGAAAGTGAAATGAAAGAGATGTGAGGGGAAGTTCACGTGGGATAGGTTATGTAGGGAGGAAATCTTGGAAAATGACTTCCACTTAAATCCTCCTTCTCCCTTTACATAGTAGTTGAAAAAATAATTTAATATTCAAGGACATATTTGCCCTTTCTAACTAATTTCCTTCATTTAGTTCCATCCTAAATTAGTTTCTTCTTATTCCATTAGATTCGAACTAAATTCATTAGTATTCATTTACTTTATAAAAAAAAAATCTTTCAAGTTATCATGTTGCCTTTACAAGTGTCCCACCACCTGGCATGATCTTGAAGCTTCCTCCTTCTTCTACATTCTTCACGTGACCACTTAGAGAAAGGAAGAGAAATTTTGCTTCATTTCATGTTACTTTATATACATATGTCATTTTTGATGATGAAGAAGAATCCAATTCCAATATGACTTCACACATGGCGTTTTCTAGTAGGAAGTAAAGTTTGATTCAAACTCTTCTACCTAAGGATAATATGGAATAATGGAACTCCAGAGATTTCCAGAAACTAACTTTAGTTATACTACAAATAACTCATGACTAATTTCTACAGAATGCTATATAGGCCTTACGTACAAGACTGCTCTTGTCTTAATTCTGATTGGTTCATTTTACTTCTGACCATCAAATTACTAAACCATTTATTAAACAAGTCTGTACATCCTACAATTGAGAGAAAATTCTCCAGATTCTATTTATTATATCTCCACAAAATATCTGAGGGTATTTGTGTCATTTTGACTCAAGGGCATTTTTTGTAATTTCCAAAATATCCAAGGGTATTTATGTAATTTCCACCTTAAAATATCTAACTAAAATATCTAGGGGCATTTTCGTAATTTTCACCTCAAGGGCATTTCTGTAATTCCTGCTTTAAGGGAAAGGTAATATGGTAATTTCTCTTCAAATATTTTTGCATCCAAGTATCATCATACTTCCACAATTCAATTATAAATATGAATTCAAGATATAATTTTGAGGATGTTACATCCTTGGTGTGTGTTGTTTTCCAGAAAAGCTATGCCTTTTTAATGAATGGGACGTGATATGGCTTTACATTTGTTGGTTGGTGTTTTATGTTGATGTTTTGATGGTGTTCTTATAGGGGAGTTGATGTTGTAAGAACTCCCCGTGCATGTGTGAAGTTGGCATTTTGATGCTAAAAACTCCCAAGACAGTTTGCAGTAGTGTTCGTGGAGGTGCCAGGTACCGTGATGCGTATGTCGAGCTGAGCAATTTACGTAGCATGCATGTGTGCATGCAGGGCGTGACTTAGTCCCTGTTGGCGGATGTCTGTATACCGGGTTCCTTACCCTGGGTTGTTTCCTTAGAGCTGCTAGGGCTCGCTTCCTTTTCTTTAGATATACCTGGTTCCTTACCCGAGATGGTACTTTAGAGCCGTCGAGCTCGTGTCTCCTAGGGAAAAGAGCCATCGAGTTCCTTAAACTCGGATGAGCTCGTATCTTTTGGGAGAAGAGCCATCGGGTTTCCTAACCCGGATGAGCCCGTGCTTTCTCGGGAGAAGAGTCATCGAGTTCCCTAACTCGGATGAGCTCATGCCTTCTCAGGAAAAGAGCCATCGGGTCTTCTACTCAATTAAGCTCATCTCCTTTCCTTAGAACTACCGGGTTCCTCACCAGGATTAGCTATTCTCTTTAGAATCGTTAAGTCCAAGTCTTTTCTTTGAGAAGCTACTGGGCGTTTCCCTTACTCGGCTTTCGTAACCCGGACAACCTTGTGTAGGTTGATGATATTAATACAACCCCGAGTCTTGCAAGCGTTATCTGTTATAATTGATTACAGTGCTTAGGTAATCGATTGCATAGTGCTGAGTCCGTCCTTAGTGTTTTATAGAACCCATTGACCCCCTTGACCACCTTTGACTAACCTTTACTGACCTTAACCAACCTCTTCCGACCTCATCTGCTCTTGTCCACCTTTATCTTCCCTTGTCCAACCTTTATCCCTTTGACCGCCCTTTACCAACCTTGACCGATCTTGTCCGCCCTCGTCCAACCTTGATCTAATTCATACCTCAAAGTTGTTACATCTAAGTGCCAACCCAAACACCTAATACTTCACATCGGCTCTCTTGTTTGTGGTGTTGTGAATTATGTGTAAGAAACATATGTGATTGTGTTGATAATAGTTGATATCGGCCTATGTGATGGCTTGATATAATGATGTATGATTCGATACCATAGGGGGTGTATGACGGGTATCCTATCCAGGACAAGTTGTTCCTGACTGGGTCATACATTGATGGTGCCTATGGGTATCGAGTGCGAGTAGATATGTATTGATACCATGGGGGTGCATGGCAGTATCCTAGCTAGGACAAGTTGTTCCCGAGCCCGGCCATGCATTGATGGTTCCTATGGTTATCTGAATGCGGGTGGATATACATTGATACCCACGGGTGCCATGGTTGTAGGCTATGTATAGATACGTGAGATGCCGGGTCCGGGTGGTTAACCTTGCAAGGACCACGGTCAGTGCATCGATGAGCCCATGTTGGGCAGCCCGTGATTTTGATGGTATGTACATGGGGGTGCATGACGTATTAACCTATCCAGGATAAGTTGTTCCTGACTGGGTCATGCATTGATGGTGCCCAGGGGACATATGGCATTTGCATGACGGAAATAGGATGATTGGTTGTAGGGTACCGGGCTACTAGGGGGCCACATCTATTTAGTACTCCTTCTGACACCCGGATGCTGATCACTATCGGAGGGAGTGATCTGTGCACGACAGAGTGACCCTGACTAGCTACTACATCATCGGACCACAGGGATGGACTATTTCTGGGATGGTATCACATTGCATGCTGAGAGTTGAGTCAGGAGCATGCATTATGTTAGATATTATAAGTTGACTTATGGAATGTTTTTGGATACCCGTGTGTGTTAGTTGTGTGATAAGATGCTTGGACATTTGTAATGATATGGTGATGACCGGATTGTTTTCCCTAACTAATGTTATTTATTGTTTGTTATTTAATATGATGAACTCACCTTTGCTTTGTTATGCAATGTGGTTTGGTACCTTGATAATCATGAACCAGGTTAGTGTGAGCAAACGGACAGCAGTAGGTACTTTGGAAGATGGCCATCCTTTGGTTGGAGCCACCGAGTGGCCGAGATGTCAATGGACTAGATCTCGGACAGGAGTTGTGTCTTGCTAGTTACACCTCTTGTTTTTAATGGATGCACCCATGGTTTTGCTAGATACACCCCCGTCATTTAATTCTTATTTCCTTTGTAAAACACTTAATACATTTTGGACATAGTTATTTATACCTACAACTAAACTATGTTTTGTTTATATATATGCTTAGGATGACTTATGAGTATCTTAATTACATGTATATTCCATGATGATGATCATTATATGTTCACGAAAAATTTACCATCATTTTTATAATCCAATTTAAGGAGTTTTCATTTAAAACATGTTAATGGCGTGATTAAGAGTTAGTGATACAGTAGCGATGTGGCGGGTCGTTACACTAATCATGGCCCATCCTTTCCTACTGACTCAGTCACTATATATTAGTGCAGTTAGTTAGTTAGAGAAGATAATTTTCATTTTGGTACAAACATAATTTTTAGTCTTTTTACAAATTTTCAGAATTAAAATTTTTCTCTCTTTTTCTCTCAATTGTTCTTCATTCTTCTTCTGTTTTCCTCTTCATTTCATTTTTGTTCTTCTATTTTCTTGCACAAATCTCGTGGCTCTTCCACTGATGATGATCATGGAAGGCTAAACAATCAATCAATCTAAGGATCTAATCAAAGCAAGGAGAATTTGAGTTTTGGTTTGGTATTTCAATTTGTGTGAATGTTAATTTTCTTCTTCTATCCTCTATTTGATTTTCATGATTATGAATGAGTTTAGGATTGACAATGGATTAGGTTATGGATTCATTTCCTAATTTTGAATTTTAATCACAGATTTTTTGGATGATATTTCAATTAGGTTTGTGGTTTCAATTAATTTAGGAGTTAATTCGATTGAACTGCTTCTAATGACATTGAATGAACTTTCATAACAAGATCATTATCTGAGAACTATGATAATTCACATTGCTTGGTTTGGTGAATTGGATTGATATTCTTTAATCTGTTTTACAATACCTTTTATCAATTTCGTCAGTTTCTACATTTTTCTTCAATTATAGTTTTTGTTTTCACAATTTTTGTTCATTGTCTACAAACAGTTCGATAAAAATCTCCCTATTGTTTATCACTGAATTGAAGTTGGAACCAAATTGATCATATCTCTGAGTCGACCTAGGTTAATCATGTGCTACAGAATTAGCATAGTTTTATATGTTTTAAAGTGATGCCACAATCGTTATAACTTAGCCTGTAGTGCGCCCACACTTAACGCAACATCTTTCATGCCTAGCATGGAGTGTCCAAAGTGAAAACATGATGAATATACTGCAAATAAACCAAGAGGTGGGGTGAATTAGTTCAAAACTGATATTTAAAATTTTCTAAAACAAATTGCGGAATTAAAATCTTGCATCGTATCACTTGTTCACCTTTTGAAAATTCAGAACTCTTTCTTCAATCAAGATCAATCCTTGATATGCTTGTAATGACATAAATAGTTTCTTTGATGATAATATTTTGATTTCATAAAGATAAGCAATGAAATATATAGAATTCAAGACAAGAGACAAGGCAATTTATACTGGTTCACCTCTCAACCTTGGAGGCTACATTCAATTACTTCCAACCCACACTAGGTTAGAGTTTTCACTATATCAAAGAATCTTTACAAGCAGTTTACAATGATCACCTTTATCCACACTAGACAAAGAAACAGAAATCTAAACCCTATAGACTTCAAATGATCAAGACCCAGAGAACCCTACTCTAGAAAACAGCTTGAAAGAAACTAAGATATAAACCAACAGAATATTAATACAGAAAAATTCTAACGAAAGATTCAAGAGATACAACTTGTGATCCTTCAAATGAATGAATGAATGAATGATGTTACCAATCAGTCAGGTTGAATGCAATTCAAAGCTAAGAAGCAAAAGCTCTTGAAATCTCTTCTTTTCTTTAAAACCTCATCTCAAAGATTCAACTTTCTTGATCTCAAGAGAGGTTTTTCACTCTTAGAACAAATCAGTATTTTGGCTTTGGAAAAAACTTTCTATCTTTTTAGTGATTCACACAAATGCTCACAGTTCTTCGTAGAACAATTCGCTCTAAGTCTATTTATAAAGACAAGTTAAGCAAAGCTTTTAAAAAACTGATTTAATTGACAATAATCGATTAAAACGACAAGGTAATCGATTATTTAATCATATGTAATCGATTAAACTATCACATAATCGATTAATATGTTCTTGAGCTTCCTGGAAATGTTTTCATGAACAATATAATCGATTAAACCGAAACATAATCGATCAAAATAGTCTTAGTATATTTGAAGCATGAAGAAATAATCGATTACATAAGACTGGTAATCGATTAAACCAGTAAAGCTCAAAACACGAACCTAGCCTGTGTAATCAATTACTGAAAATGGTAATCGATTATACCAGAAATGCATCATGACTAACAAGTTGAGATAATCAATTACATAACAGAATAATCAATTATTCCAGTGATGCATGTTTTTCATATGCTACAATGTAATCGATTACTAGAAGCTAGTAATCGATTAAATTGTTCTTCAAGGCTTTTTCAGAAATAGTATGAATGTATTTAATCGATTAAAATGCTTGTGTAATCGATTAAAACAGTAACTTTTCACTTTTTCAAAGACTTAGCCATGAGAACTTAACTTCTTATGAAATCATTGGATTGCTTTGAGATTTTTATCAAAAACCATGTATGCATGATAATGAGAATGCAAATGCAAATGAAAGATCACAAGGCAATACACTTGAACCACTTATATAAATTACAAATTCCTTCAAATGATTGGGCATGTAAAAAGCTAAAACATCAAGTCTTCATCCTTGCTTTCATCTTCTTGCAGTTTCTCTTACAGTCAACAATCTCCCCCTTTTTGGCTTTGAGCATGCCAAATCAATTGTCAATTTGTATAATCTTTTAATTGCTTTAGAGGGATGAATGATTCCTGAAATCTAAGTTAGCTTTTTGCAGCAAGAACAAGCATAAGCATCAGTCATTCCTTAAAAAACATTTGCTCCCCCTGACTTGGGTAGATTTTACAGAATTAAAGCATTCATGCAATACATGTAACATACAGTTATTTCAATTATATCTCCTCCTAAAATTATTACAATTATTTCTCCCCCTATTTGGCTTATCAAAGACAAAAGAAACTGATTATAGTATGAACAAGGAGAATAAAAGGAGAGAAAAAGGAAATACTTGTATTAATAGAAATGCAAGCAGTACATTAATCAAAATGCAATTTAAAACACTAAAAAGCACTAAACAAACCACAACAAACTTAGCAATGATTGACAAAAGACAGCAAGCGCATAATGAAGCAGCAACTAGAAAGAAAAACATAAGCAACCTAAACTCATTTATCAAAGTCATCAAGGACAAGCCTAGCATCTATGTTTTCTAATCTAGATTTCATCTCTTCCATAGATGAATTTGTCTCTGCTTTGTGCTCATGATGAAGAGACAATAAAGCATCCATCTTTTGAATCATTAGAGATTCAAAAGAACTGTAGGATGGTTGAGCAGAGCCTTCAGCCTCTTCTTCTTCTTCTCCTTCTTCTCCTTCTTCAGCACTAGCAGGAGGAATTTGTTGCCCAGCCATCTGCCATCCATAAGGGGTCTTAACCATTCCAAGCTTAGTAAGATGTTTCTCCTTAATGAGGCTATTGCTTGAATTTGTGTGGTCAACAACCTCATTAGTGACATCTATCTTGAAATAATCAATAAATCTAGAAACCAGCACAACATATGGAAATGGATAATTCATCAATCTTTTGGCTTTAAGCATAATCTCCTCAATGATGAGGATCTAGTTCATCTGAATACCATTCTTCATACCATACACAATCTGAATATCATCATCTGTGGCTTGTGCATGATTAGTGTACCTAGGAGTCAGGATATAGGTGATGATATAATGAAGAAGTCTATCTTCATGAGTCATAGGACCAGTGCTAAGCCTCAGCTTCAGTCTCATTTAAGGGTCAAGAAGCATCCCTCTATAGGTTTCCACTCTATTATACCCTTCAGTCTCCTCCTCAAATTTCCTTTCTCCTTCAAAGGAAATGACATCCACTTCTTGCCAAACTTCAGGAGTAATTTCCATGGCCACTCCATTTACTTGAGACGATAGTCCCATCCATGGAAAATTTAGAACAGGTGTAAAACACCTTCCCTAACTCAGGGTAGAAAGTGCCCTTCATCTCAAAAAACTTCTTCAAACCTTGGTTTTCAAGCATAGCAGGGAATTGAAACCCTTCATTAGTGAACCAGGCAAGGTCAAGATGTTTAGGTGGACATATCAGTTTAGTGGCATTAAACTGCAGGTAGGTCATTTTCTCACGTTCACTAGGAAACCAATGATCTAACCTATCCTCTGTAGGGTTAGAGGTTTTAGCACTCTTTCTCTTAGAGGTTTTGGTTCTTACAGGAGCAGACATAATGCATTTTTGAGAAATGACTATCTGGACAGAGTTATTAGGCTTAGAAGAAGAAAAAACACAGCAAGACGTAAGGTTGCAGATGGTGTGAGTATTTCCTTCAACATAGGCTGTATTTATAGATGATTTTGGGCTCCAAATTTAAAATTTGAAATGAATAACAGTTAATTCAAATTAACTCATTAATTTTAAAGCACAGAAGATTTAAAATTTGAATTTGGTGGCAATTTGGCAGTTATAATTTCCAAGAAAATCTTGCAGATTTTGCAGTAACTCCATGAATAATCGATTATATGCTTATGTAATTGATTAATTCGTATGAAAAAGTGAGTCTGCAAGGACTGTAATTGATTAATTCGAAGGCGTAATCGATTAAGTCAGTGAGTGTAATTCAGAAAGATGAGGTGTAATCGATTACAAATCTTGGTAATCGATTATTGTGGAGCTCGGATTATTGTAGAGCTCGGCTTATTGTGGAGTTCGGCTTATTGTTTACAAACTCAAGGACCTTGGCTGTTTAATACTAATCCGGGAAACCGGTAAGCTTTTAGAGCCCGATAGGTCCTTGAAGCCTGGCCTCCCTTTCACTTCTACCAGCAATACCAGCGAATCAGAAGCCCAGATGGTTTTGGAACCCAGCCCGAATTGACTGTAATGTTATACAAGTCTGGGAACCCGGCAAGTTGTTTATGAGCTAGGTATAACCTGGCACCGGGTTATATATGAAATTAAAAAAAAATTCTCCTTATGTAATCGATTAATTCGATGGTGTAATCGATTATTCCAATGAACTTCATTTTCTGAAAATATTTTCTTATGAAGAATAATCGATTATACGACTAATGTAATCGATTACATAAGCACAAACTTCATTCTAAAAAGCTTTTCAAGTTCATTTAATCGATTAATCCGTTCCTTAATTGATTATTACAGTGAAATTATCAGTATCAATAGTAATTATGCAGGAAATTTTGAATTCATATAACTTGAGATGAATGGCCAATAAATGATGCAATTTCATGTAGATGAACATAGAAACATCAAGCTAACACATACTAGATTCATCAAGTATTCCTAGCATGTTTCTAAGTGTGTAGAATCTATCTCTATCCAAAGGTTTAGTGAAAATATCAGCTAATTGATAGTTAGTTTCAACAAACTCAATTTTGATATTACCCTTTTGGATATGATCTCTAATAAAATGATGTATGATCTCAATGTGTTTGGTCCTTGAGTGCATAATAGGATTTTTGGATATG
>QARZ01040224.1:0-10630 GCA_013407115.1 Glycine latifolia | reverse complement strand
GATTAAAATGCTTGTGTAATCGATTAAAACAGTAAGTTTTTATTTTTTCAAAGACTTAGCCATAAGAACTTAACTTCTTATGAAATCATTGGATTGCTTTGAGATTTTTATCAAAAACCATGTATGCATGACAATGAGAATGCAAATGCAAATGAAAGATCACAAGGCAATACACTTGAACCACTTAGACAAATTACAAATGCCTTCAAATGATTGGGCATGTAAAAAGCTAAAAGATCAAGTCTTCATCCTTGCTTTCATCTTCTTGCAATTTCCCTTAAAGTCAACAATCTCCCCCTTAAAATCAACACAAAGATCCTCTTTTACTTAGACAATTCAATGCTTAGCACAATGCCATCGTGCTTAGCAGAACGAGACTAACAACAATTGTGATTTTTCAATTTTTCTGCATAAACAAGGCTTTCACCTGCTCTCAATGCGACCTAACTTCAAAATACATAAGCTAAGGGTCTAAAAACCATTCCTACATGTTCCTAATTGATTTTTAGCACATAATTTCGCATTCAAACACATAACTACCAATCCTTCAAATATCCTAAATCCCCAATTTTCAAGAACACAAAGGGGGTAAAACTCTTCAATTGAAAAAGGGAAAAAAAGGGAAAGTATAAACTCAACAACCAAGAGGGATTGGGAAAGACAAGAAGGAAAAATTTGTCTTGAGCATCCAAATTCCTTCTTCTTTCTTTTCTCTTCTCCTACTATTTTCTCTCGTTTATGTTCTTTCTTTATGTCTCCCTAAACTAAACCTAATGTCTTACGCTCCCTTTCTCATGACACTTAGGTAGGTTAGGTTTGGGTTGCCTTAGACATTCTCTTTGGTCCTACCATCCTATTCTCACTAATTCCTAACATTAAAGCATCTCAACAAAAACAATAAACATAATAACATAAACAATACAACAATGATAACATAATGACATTTACTACTAACAACAACAACAATAATGATGATGATGATAATAATAATAATACAAGGCACATGAAGCACACATATACATGAACACATGCACACGTAGATGACATAACTAATAATATGGTATGATCATAATAACAAATATATTGCAAACAATATAACAAGGCACTAATATTGGTTGTTTCACTACGACCTCCCCCTCCAAATGTCTGAGATTTGCCGCCTAAGCCTGAAGAGTGGCTTGGACTTGGTCGGCCCTCTGTTACATCTCTATATTCTGTTGTCACAATGCAATCCAGGCTTGGAGAGCTTTATTTTCCACCCTTCTTGCTTCTACGCTTTCCCTCCTAACCTTCGCATTTTCCCTCCTTATGTCCTCCATTTGCTCCATTTGCCTCCTCATGTCCTCCATCAATGCCATCATCTGTTCAATCATCAGAGGCTCTCATCTACCATTTCCCAATGTGCCTATCACATTCCTAGAAGGCCTCATCATTGAAAGTAGAATAAAACAAGGCAAAAACAAAGGGTGACAGGATGCATTTCACCGTGCCCCACACTGGGCACCAAAATGTTCTTGTAACTAGATTGTGCCTTCAGGGAAGGAAATCTAGTCCAAATTCATGCAAGTGTAAAGTGTAATCTATCTTTCTAAGTCAAGCGGTGGGGCTTATATAGGAATGTATCACAAATGACTGATTTGATACTCTCACAATAGTAGATTGTGTGTGATTCTATTCGTTGCTCGAAGATCCTCGTGCAATGGTTATGGATTGGGCAGCGTCTATAGTGGGATGCCTAATTGGCAATCAGGAACTCCTCAGTCAGAACCTAAGGGTATGAGATAAGAGGAGCTCTTATCGAGTTCAATGGCAATGCCTAATCGAAGGGGCCGAAGGGGTACAACATCAAAACTTAAATAGATTCATTTCACCCAAATGAAGAGCAATTAGAGAATTCAAGATAAATTGGGTGAACAACTTACTAGTGGCGTAGATAGAAACTATTTGTTTGATCAAGTTGATAGGAACTTCATTCATTGGGATTTCGAATCGAAACTGACCATGCTAGGGTTTAATAGGGATTGCAACACATGACACAAAACAACTAAGAAAAACCCAATAAAGATAACAAAGAATTTGGGGAAGACGAATGGGATAAAAGAGAGAGGGAGTGTTTCTTCCGTGAGAGGAGTGTATTCTTGTGAGGGTAGTGTGACAAATTGTGAGGGAAACAAGAGGTTTTGGAAGAAAAAGATCATTTAAGTAATTTGACTTATAAAAAAGGGGGAAGGGAGTGTACTTAGAAAAAAGGAAGTGAAAATAGCAAATACTTTTTTTTTAAAAAGGGACGGTGGGCGAGAATTAGGCCATTTACTGCACGTTTTCAGTATTGCAAATTTTTTTAGTATAAAAATAATAATACTATTGTAATTTGGTAGTTGTTTTTATTTTATGTGCGTTTGTCCGTATTAATTATTTTAACTGTATACATGTTCGTCAATCAAATTTAAGTTCCATAATTTTTTTCTGATTATGTGTAACTCCATTAGATATGACTTTGTTTTCCCTAAAAAAAAAAAGAATGATACTTGAGAAGGACAATGAGTATTTGAGATTCTCAATCTTATCAACTTTTTAAAACCTTCCTTACTTTGTTATTTTACGATTGGTTGTGATGATCAATTTCTGACGATTAATTCATTACTTCCTCTAAAAAAATTAATTATAAAAAACTTGTCGTATGAATTGCTACACTCCAATTGCAACAGGAATAGACTAGCTCACAGTCAAAGAACAAGGAAAAGTCAAATATTGTATGAAAAACAAACTATAGTATATAATTATTAAACTTTATATACGAGCTTTAGTAAAGCTGCTTTACATTATTTTATTTTTGGTGGGGTGGCCTGCTGATTTAGTTTTTAATCTTGCTTAAAACTAAAATTTAAAAATATGTTTCGATTGATTATTTTACATTAAAATTAGTTAAATATCTCTTTAGTATGTATCAAATGAAATTAGTGTATTACATAGTATTTTTCTTGTCTCAATTCTCTTATTCATTAGGAAAAAGAGATTCTAACTAATTTGGAGTTCGACTTTGAGGTAAATTAAACCTAGTAAAAAAAATATTTTTGCCAATGATTCAATTTAGATATTGTCCTAATAATTAAATCTTAACTTTAATATATTAATCATTTTTGTCCCACCACTTTTCCAAAAATTATACAACATAAACAAGTGCACATGAGGCCAACCTAACTCAAGTAATTCATAAAATTAGTCCAAAAAATAAAGTAGATCATAAATAGGCATGGCAACAGTGGGGAGGGGGGGGGGGGGGGGGGGTTTAGTCCCCTTGCCTCCTGTCCCTGACTCCACAAGTCTCCCTGCCCTCACCCCCGATCCTTATTGGCATCCAAAAATTAAATCCAACCCCACCCTTGTTTGGGGATCAAGTTTCCCCACCCTGCCCCGCCTCCAATCCTATCTTGTTTTCTTTATTCATAAAAATTGGAGAAAATATGACATTTTTTTAATAATTGGACTAATTCTATTACAACATGCTAAATTGAAATTTCAAGTAACAATTATTTGATCTGATTTATTTTTGGATAGCTTAAAGAAATAATGATTATGACACATTGTTTATCAAGGTTGAAATTCCAAGTGCCTAGTAACGAATTAAGTAAATATTACTTGCTCTCATTTATTTTTTGAGCTCAACACGAAATTAAGTAAAAATTATATACAATTATAAGGGAAACAATAATTTCATACATAAAACAAATATTAACCCATTAAAATTATAAGGTTATAATAGTCATTTAAAATATTTATTATATTAGAATAGTAGTGGGATGAGAGTAAGGGCAAGTAAAGGTGAGGATCAATAAGGATGAAAAAGGCCTAATCCGGTGGGTCAACTCGTTTAGTCCACTAAAAAAGAGTGAGATGGACTAACATTTTTGGCCTACTATACAAAGTGGACTAGCCTGACCCACCCAATTTTTTTGTGGGCTAAGACCAGTCTTAGCCCTTTTTTAGTGATTGACCTACTTTGCCATGCAAAATATGTTTAACCCTGCGAGCTAACCCATTTAGTCCACTAAGAAAAATAGAACATGCTAACATTTTTAGTCCACTTAACAAAGTGTATCAACCCAACTCCACCTTTTTTTTTTTTTTGTGGGGATAAACTGGACCACTTTGTCATCCATAAGGACCAACATACCAACCCCATTCCCAAATCCGAACCCAACTTTCTTAATCGAAATAAAATTCAATCCCAACCTTAATGAACTCAAATTTTCCTATCAAAGCCAAAACCGATAAGAGTCGATCCACATAAACAGATACACTGCACGATCATAAATAAATTTGAGAAAATTTAACCTGACTAATTTTATATTATTATTTACAAATGGTCATTTTTGATTCACTGCATCCTTCAAAAAAGGCCGGCGGGAAAGACCTGAAAAGCAAAAAGATTTCCACACGTTAAGCCACACAAGAAAACGACTTCAATTTCTCTTTCCTAACCTGTAACCTCTGATTCCCATAAAATAACAATACAAAACCGTCACGCAAGCAATTGTGCGTTTCTGAAGCGAGAATTTGATTTGTAAGAGTAGCATTCAAGAACCACATCGCAATGGAAAGTGAAGAGACCTCAACCTCGCTCTGCAAAGACATTCCCAATCTCCTCTCATCATTCGTTGACACCTTCGTTGATTTCTCTGTCAGCGGCGGCCTCTTCCTGCCTACGCCGCCGCCTCCGCCGTCTCTCCCAACGCGCCTCCCCTCACCGCCGCGCCTGGTGGCAATAGGCGACCTCCATGGCGACCTCGAGAAGTCGAAGCAGGCGCTGCGCCTGGCTGGCCTCATCGACGCCGCGGACCGCTACACCGGCGGCTCCGCCACCGTGGTCCAGATCGGCGACGTGCTAGACCGCGGCGGCGACGAGCTCAAGATCCTCTACTTCCTCGAGAAGCTGAAGCGTGAGGCGGCGCGGGGCGGCGGCCGGATCATCACCATGAACGGCAACCACGAGATCATGAACGTCGAGGGCGATTTCCGCTTTGCCACACAACCCGGCGTGGAGGAATTTAGAGTTTGGTGGGAATGGTTCGAAATCGGGAACAAAATGAAAACCCTCTGCCACGGTTTGGAAAACCCTAAAAACCCAATGGAAGGTATTCCCTCTTCCTTCCGCGGCGTGAGGGAAGAGTTCCACGACGGGTTTCGGGCCCGGGTCGCGGCGCTGCGGCCCAACGGCCCAATTGCTAAAAGGTTCTTATCGCAAAACGTCACCGTTTTGGTCGTTGGGGATTCGATTTTCGTGCACGGGGGTTTGCTGCCGCAGCACACTTCGTACGGCTTGGAGAAGATCAATGAGGAGGTTCGGGATTGGGTTAATGGTTCAACAGGTCGGTTTTCACCGGATTATTGTCGGGGGGCGGACGGCCTCGTTTGGGTTAGGAAATTCTCGCGTGAAGATAAAAAGTTGTGTGATTGTTCGGCACTTGAGCATGTTTTGTCCACGGTGCCCGGTGTTAAGAGAATGGTGATGGGGCACACGATTCAGACTGTGGGAATTAACGGCGTTTGCGATGACAAGGCAATTCGGATCGACGTGGGTTTGTCGAAGGGGTGTGGGGACGGTTTGCCGGAGGTTTTGGAGATTAGTGGCAGTTCTGGGTTAAGGATATTGACGGGGAATCCGTTGTATCAGAATAAGGACAATGTTGATGTTGGTAAGGAACAAGGGCTTGGGTTGTTGCTTGGGGAACACGGTGGACCTAGGCAAGTGGAAGTTAAGGCTTAAGGGATGAATATTTGATTGTGGATACCGTCATTGATGTGGTAAGTGGTTAATTTTTAGTCAATTTGTCTCGTTGTAGATGAAATGCGCATATAGATTGGTTGGTTGAGTTCTATAATGTAGATTCTTGATTTAAGATGACGAATAAACATCTATTTTGTGTGGGAAATTCGGAAGGTAATAGGGTGGGATTTGGATCCTCTAGGATGCTTATCAAAATTGCAGAGAGGAGTGCAGTTCCTACATCATCAATTAGTTCATTTTTTATTTATTTAATCTTCATTGCTTGCTTGATGTATTTGCAGTAGTTATGCGTACTTGTGTAGCACGTTTGTCAGTGTGCTTTCTGGCTACCGTTTATTCTCTCTTACGGTTTGAGAAGTTTCTATGAACTCCACAATTCTGTAGGCTAAGTTATTACATGGTTGTTGGTCCATGCAGTCTGGTCATATGAGCATTACTAATAAACAGTTTGGTTGAGCATAAGCCGTGAACCTGTGTGATTACTTTTACTTGCATTTACTTGTGACTTCTTATAATTGATGATGGACTGATTGTGGTATTTCATAGAAAAGCTAAGACGTCAATTAATTTTGGGGTGGGAATGCGTTGAGAAGTTCTAAGCCAATTCTTACTTCTTGATGACTTACAACGTGTCTAAACTTTGAAGGATGCTTCCCCCACTCCCCTAGGTCCCCGGTGCCAAGTTTCGGGGCTTGGTTTGTCCCATGCTCAGTTTTGCCCTCCCCCCTCCCCCGTGCATTTTCTTCATACTGTACTTTCTATCATCTGATCTTATCCACAGTCAAAATTCAAAACATTTATAGGACCATTTTTCTTATGTAGTTTTTTGATTGAGTATGGGTGCTTGTAATTTCCCGTAGCCATGCACTGTTCTTCTGTTAGTTTTGTTTCACATATGTAGCTGAGCTGACTAGGGTTTGATTTTGTTGTATATTTATCTGATTCTTAATCCTTATCTGTTTTGTAGTTTCTGATAATTCTTCTTTTCATTCTTTCATTCCCTAATCCTTCATAGTTGATTGGTCCAAACATGTTGAAGACAATTTTTGATCAAAGAATCCATAACCTGGTTTCCTTGGATGGTATGGTAGGGGAAAAAAGGCAGGAGAAAAACAGGTTCAAGACAATTCTTAATCAAAAACCAGCCCTGTTTTAAACATGTTCGGGCAGGGTGCAAACTAGGTATTGTTCAAATCAACTGATATTGACCGTATTATTCATGAGACCCACAAAATATGATTAAATCCAAGTGAAATCTTGGTAATGCATTGCTATCCTACTTTAGGAATTCAAAGAACCGTGTTGGGCATTATATTTTTTCTGTGTAGGAACATCAGATTTGCATAGGATCCTCCTGTTCACCCATGATAAAATTTGGGGTTCAGAACGTAATAGTAATATACTGCATTTGTTAACAAGATCTATGCTACCTATAAGAACATTGAGGAGCACTAGAGCATTTCGATTCGCCATTGATTAGTGGCTGAAAGTGCCACTTGTTAAATTAAGTACATTATGTGATTACGGTACAATAGAAGCTTTCATTTCTTGGTGATAATGCAGAACGAAAAGTATATCTAGAAAAAATAAACGTGCATGTGTAAGGTTAAAAGAATTTTGAAAATGTTAAAAGAATAAGGAGGTGCAGGGTGAGTTTTGAAGGATGGAGGAAGGAAGATCCCCAATCTTGCCATCCATTTCGCCCTTCTTGTGGGCCTATCTATGAGTTTTTCAGTTGAGTCTAGCTAATTCAACTGCATAAGGACCAACCTATGCAGTTTAATTTTTAACGTGTTTAATTGGTATGTATCGTGTGCTTTCGACCAACTATTGTAAAAATGGAGTTTACTTTTTTTATTGGTATCCTAATTATTTGTTTTCACTAATAATGTTTTGTCAAAAGGTCAATCAATATCTTATTGCGTACTGCAAGATCATGCATATTTAAACTTGTTTTTTAATAATTAAATGCATTACATGTTTGGCGTGTTTTTTTTAATAATATTTGAACTCATTATAATCCACCAGTATTGAAAAAGAATATATTCAGTCCAACTTTAATAATTTAATATCAACTAGAATTCAATATCATTATAGAGAAAAAAAAATTATACAGTGATAGTATAAAAAAGTTTACATCGTTATTCAATTATAATTTATTATATATGATAAGATTGTAGATTCTTATGATAATTATATTAAAAGTCATATTAATAACAAATTAATGAAATTATTATTATATGACAGCATAATCATTAAACTTTTCATTATACATATATTTATGAATCTACAAATAGATTTGGAGTATATGCGGCAATTTAAGAGCTTTCGTAGCTAATGGTTGGTTTGGTTATAAATCACATTTGACTAAATTGATTAGCTACCGAAAAATCCCAAAGAATTTCAAGGAGAAATACTCCAAAAACTTCACTCACTATAATTGAATAACTACATTATTGGTTAATTTAAAAATTGAATCATTCGATCGATTGAATTGAAAATTGGTGATCTAATTGATCTGAGTCTCATGTTGAAATGAAGATGTCATCGAGCTAGATTGACTGGTTTGGCTTGATGTTGAGCACATACACCAATGTTAATAATCTCCACAATTTTATATTATGATTTGAAATAAAAAAATTAAGACTTAAATATGTTTTTATCCTTCATAAATTAATAAATTTTGTTGAGTCTCTAATATTTTTTTTGTGTTGAGTCTCTAATAAAATAAAAAAAATTGTTTTTGATGTTTGTTATTTTGTTTTAGTCTTTTTAATATATCTTTTTTTTTTCATTTTAGTCTTTATAATATTTTGTTCATTTTTTATTAGTCCCTTTGAAAAATATTTGATAGAGACTAATAACAAATGGCCAACATATTTTAGGGAAAAAACAGAAAAAAAAATTAGAAGGGCTAAAAAATAACAATGACAAAAAAAATAATTTTTTTTACTTTATTATGGAAAAAAAATTATTAGAGATTCTTGCTAATTTATTAGAGACAAAAATAAATTTAAGCCTAAAAATAATTATGAGTGAATACATATATGTGATTTTTTGAAAATTGATAAACTGCATATAAACTTTTATTGAGGAAATTAAGATTAATTAAAATAATTTAATTACAGAAATATCTTAATTTCACTTTAAATGATCAAAATATATTTTATTTAAACTAATTTTGAACTGTTAATTTTTAAATCAATCATGTTTCACATAATTGAAGACTACATGTCAGTTTGCACTTCTATTTAGTATTATTATAAAATGATATCAATTTTTTTTGTAATATTATAATAATTTATGCATTATTTAATATTTAACACTATTTTTTTAACATACTGATACATTCTTTTTAAACATATAAAAGTATAATATGCATCTTGATTAAAGAAAATAAAATATACTAAATAATTATCACAACAAAAATCACATTACAAACTTATTATATAAAGAAGTACATGATAAATTACATACTATACTCATTATAAATTTAAAATAACTAGTTACATAATGCCAAACATTCGTTAAATAAAATCAATACAACTATAATATGCATTTTTGTTCAATTTTGATAATAAGATCCGAAATCAAATGTAACCACAAAAAGTATGTAGTTTTTTTTCTTTTTAGATTTTGATTTTCGATTGAAATGGTTTTCAATTTTTTTATTGGTGGTTTACATAAAGAAAAATATCACAAGAAGGATGATTAAATTTTTATTTAGAAATTTTCTAAACCTCTTTTTTTTTTTAAAACAAAGCTATCGTGTAAGTAAGCTTTTAAGAATAGATAAAAAAATTTTCAACTGCTCAAATATGATCAAACGATGATCGAAATTTTTTATAAAATGTGTTTTTCAAAATAAAATAAAATTCAAACTCTTTATTAGTTAAACACAAAGAACGAAAAAATATTAGACACATGAAGTTTTATACTGGTTTGTCTCTTCCAGTGAAACTACGTTCTGTTCTTGACAAACAACTAAGTTTCACTAACTTTTCAAAGTTACAAGTATTTTTTATGTCATTTTTGACTCTTACAAAACAAGCTTATCATCAAGTTTGAACAATCCAATATTCTTTGTCCTACCAAGCCACTGCTGGCTCTAAAGCAAATAAGAAGATTTGTTGTTTGGTTGACTCATTGACTAATTCTTAATCGTCTAAGAGATGGATATACAATCTATGCACTTAGTCTTTTCTCTCAAGATGTACAAGTTGTTTTAAAGGCTTTTGAACTTTACAAAAAATTTATAGAAAGCTTTACAAGAAGAATTCAAAATGATAGCCTGTAAGTTTGTAGCTTTATTTCTTCAAAGCTTCACGTAATTATAGGCCTTCTTCAACATATTTCTTCATTTTAGCTAGTGTTTGAAGATGTGGCTATTGGGGCATTTAATGCACGTCCTCTTCATGTTTGAAAATCACTCTCTTTAGCTTCCTTGAATAATACTCCAGTAGGAAACCACTTATTTTTTTGTCAGAACAAGTCTGTAATAGCAGGGTGCGTCTTGTGATACTGTTTGGACTTCAAAATGTTGAACGTTCCTTTCTACAAACCATTCATAAAAAAAACCTCTCTTTCGACTATATCTTCCTCTATATTAATGGAATACAATTCAACACTAAAACTAAAAGATTAAGGGGATACAATTATAATTGTTAGACACTGGACGATCCATCACTAGATGACCTAGACATCTTTTAAGCTTTTGATGAAAACAAAGATACAAATTTGTGTTAACCACTTTGTTGCATGTAAGTCAACAAGTTTGATGAATGGAAGCAACACCATGATGAAAATACAATGAATACCTAATCCAATAAACCAAGAGGGGGG